>APFE031077716.1:40504-219189 GCA_000404065.3 Pinus taeda | reverse complement strand
AAATTTAATATTGGATTAAAAAAAAGTTACTATATTTAATAATATCAATATTATGATATATTAATATGAATATTAGATTTAATAATAATAATAATAATAATAATAATAATAATAATCTTTTAATATTAATATTATGGTTAACAATATTTTTTGCATGGTATTAATAATAATTTAGCCCATGGTATTTTGCCCATAGACTTCACCTAAATAAAACCTATTTTTTGAGTGTTAGTAAGTGTAAAGAGTTTTATGGAGCAAATAAAGGAGATTTTATTTATTTACCATACCTCTTGTTTATTTATATTTATATTTATTTATCATATTTCTTTTATTTACCATGGTATTTTGCCCATGGGCTTGGTATATACTTAGATTTTGATTTCTAATCTTATTTGATATGTTTTTGTTTATTTACCATACATCTTTACACCTCTTTTATATTTATTTATTTATCATACCTCTTTTATAAATATGGTAATTGGCCCATGGTATTAATAATTATGTGTCCCACATGGTCCACCTAAATAAAACCTATTTTTCGAGTTTTCATAAATATAAAGAGGTTAATGTTTTATTTATTTACCATATCTCTAGTTAACTTAATTTTTTTTCGTTTACCATATCTTAGGAGTAAATATCTAAAAAAAAAGTCTTATTTATTTACTATACTTCTGGTTTATTTATATTTTTATTTATTTACCATGGCTCTTTTTTTTACTATTCGTAAACCTCTTTATATTTTAAATTTATGTTGTGTTTATACATAATAATAATTAGACTGATTTTTAAATAGGGCCAACATTAGAAAAACAATGTCAAATGTTAAATATTACATTTACATTTAAGTTTACATGTTTACATTTACATTTAAGTTTACATGTTTACCTATCTACCCCATGGGCGCAATAATTATTTTATTTTTAATTTGAAATTACAAATAACTTTGAAAAATACATATAAATAACCAAAAACAATTTTATATTAATTAAAACAAAAAAAAATTCAATATTGAAAGTTAAAATAATATTATTTGAATGAAAAGTTGCTTTCTATTTTCAAAGAGAGAAAAGAGATTTGTAATTATTTTATTTAAAATTTGAATTACAACAAAATTAATAATTTAATAATTTAACTACCGTAAATTTGGGGTTTTGGGTGATTTTTCCGTAAACTGTAGGGGTTATAGATCATCTTGGCTTGATAATTGGCAATGTAAACATCTGCCATTGTTTCTACCAGGGTAACACCTATCCAAATCTCTTGGAGGATAAAATTGATCCACATCATGCGGCTGGATTTTTAGTGGATCCATGTGTTTGGTGCCCCTTAAAACTGACATCTCAACCATCAGAGTGATTTGCAAAAGAGAGATGTAGCTGCTAAAACCTGGAAAAAAGCTAGTAGGTTTTTAGATTCTAAGTTCCTTGTAATGGAGACATGGTGGATGCTTCAGATGTTGGTTACATGTCTAGCAGTTGTGTCGATATATCAATGCATGCCAAGGATTCATTGAAAATCGATCTTTGACAAAGTTGAGGTGGATCAATGCATGTCGAGGATTCATTGAAAGTCAATCTTTGACAAAGTTGAGGAAATCTTCGGATTTGATGCTCGATTACTCTCATATTATTGTTGAGCTAAATCAAATAGTCGGCTTGCAGAATGATTTATCCAATTGTTACACACTCTAGAAAAGGTCAAATATCTTGCTTCTTGGCTAATCCAGATACTATGCTAGATCTGGTTAGTAACTCTTAACAAAGTGTGAAAAAACATTTTGTAATTAATTTTAGATTTTCTAGAGTATTTCCATATTAGTTTTTTATTTTTATTAGATTACATTTTTCATCTATATTTGGAAGATGAGAGTGGATGGTTCCAAACTTCAATTTGACATTTTTTAATTATTTAAATCATATTTATTTGATTTTTCTTGTGCTTCTTTACATTATTTGTTTCTCTTGGGAAATCGTATCTTCCATATATGTCTTCAAAACTTGGACCCAAAAAACCATTATCCTTTTTCTCTTAAATGTGTTACACGTAGGAAAGCATGGCATCAAGGTTTGTCAGGTTGCTTCTTTGGTGGTAAATCCCATAAAAATTCAAAAATTTTTACAAATAATATTTGAACATTTGAAATGTAATCCCTATATTGGTCGCAAAGGAATCCCAGTAAAATTGTTGAAGCAATTGACATGCGTTAATACTATGGAGAATTATGGGCAGGCTCTAGACACAATGGTTAGTTCACCAAACAAGGTAATTCATAATGATACTCTGTGTTTCTTACTCTAAATTTTGATGACTATAAGTGGAATTTGAAAAGTTAAAAATTTACTCATGTAAATTTTACTTTGCATATAATTTTTGCATATAATCTTCGTTCAAGGGGTAAATTTCTTATTTAATCTAAAGAATTATTGATTCACCATAATAATAACATAAAAATATATATAAAATGAATCATTGCAAACTGATAGTCATATTGTAGTGGGGTTATCAAGATCATCTACAAAATATATGTTACATCAATTGAAGCACCTAGAAAAGATCTACGCTTCATATGCATTCTATGAAGGAAGGCGAATTATGTGCAATGGAGATGAAATACAAATTTATTGGTGTTGTATTGTTTTAAACATTATGATTGGTAATAAAGTAGCATACATTTAATTTTTTTTTAAATATATTTATGTAGATTTGATACAATTCTAAGAAACTGTTTCAAGAGCTCTTTGAAGATGAATGAGACAATTTTGGATTTGATGTTAAGATTATTGAGTGGAAAATGTACATCGGAAATATTCATATTCCCTGACTTGGTGAATATATCTTAAATGGGTGAATATGTATCATTGGATCACAATGGTTGCAATGACCATGAAGACATCGATTTTCACTTCACTGGGTTCACTATTTCTGGGAGAGTGATGGGGGCTGTTGGGACAGAAAGTTGTCTAGATATAAATGGAGGTTGTGCCAATGTGAATGTTGAACTCATTTCCACTAGCAATGCTCTCATTAATGATGTGTTTACATTGCAGGGAGGTAGTTACACATTTACAAAGGATACTCCTAGGAAATATAGGCTAGTTGCTTCCAATCACGAATACATAAACTTCATCAATCCTCAAGCAGTATACAAATATCAAGTCATATGAAATCCCAGTACATTTTTTTTTCAAAAAGGAAAGGCCATGATATTTTTCTCTCTTTTCCTTCATTTGATACACAAAATAAGTTTGGATATTCCTTAAGGATGAGTGTTTAGATGAAATGATAGACCTCCATGAAATCAAATGTGAAGAACTGGAAAGAGCGGGCTCTATGAGCAAATTGTTAAACAGAGGAAGAAGATACAAGGTCATACCTAATGTCGATCCTAGCTAGGATGGCGCCAAACATGAGGTACAATTATTGAGGTTTATATAGTATATTTTATATAATATTCTCTTTCAAATATGTGATTCTCATGTTCTCTTAACAATTGTCCAAAGAGGCTCTCCAGAGATGGAGTTGGGCTTTGTAAATCTGGTAGTGGATGACATATTTTATGTCCCAAGTTATGAAATGGATAACTTCGTTGTTTCTCAGGGTAACACTATTTTAGGTGTTCATGTATACCTTTATTCAGATGATGTCCATGAGGTGAAGTGCCCTCAAAGAAGCTCCTTCGCCAAATCAAGCGCTTTGTCATGCAATATCTGATGCATATGGGAAATTTGCTTTTAATTTTATTCCATGTGGAAAATAAAGGCTGTTTCCATTCTACAAGGGTGAGAATACAATATTTGATGTTTCACTTCCATATATAGAGGTTATTGTTGATCACAATCATGTTAATATATCTCAGCGATTTCACATCACAGGTTTCTCAATAGGAGGACTTGTAGTGACTTCTGAAGGAGTTCGTTTTGAAGGTGTTAAGATATTAGTTGATGGATGAGAAAGGGATACAACATATGTCCAGGGATATTACAAACTTGATCATGCAACATCAAGATGCTACACAATCAAGGCTGATAAGGATCACTTTGAGTTTAGCAGTTTGGAGAATTTTATGGTTGTGCCAAACATGGCTTCAATCCCAAAGATAGAAGCAACACATTAGAATATTTGTGGTTCCCTCAAATTAGTGACAAATGGCTATTATGGAAAGCGTCAAGTTGGCTTGACACATAGGCTAGACAATATTAAGCCTCAACTGAAGAGGATTGATGATATGGGAAACTTCTACTTCGAGGTTCAACCATGTTAATATCAAATATCCCCACTGAGTACAACAATAGAACTTGATTCTAGTCTTCAATTTTCACCATCACATATTGATGTGATAGTAACTAGACCAATGTTTGGCATTGAATTTATAAAGGCCCTTGTTGATATCCATGGCTCAGTAATATGCAAGGAAGGATGTGACTCCTCGGTTTCTATATCACTTACTTCTTTGGTTGTTGAACTCTAGGTTAAGAGAAGCTTAACTCTTTAATTTTAACAAATGAGAGCAGTAACTTCATATTTCAGAAAGTCCTACCTGGTGCATTGTGTCTTGAGGTAAAACATGGACCTTCATATGATTTGTTAGATTGGGATGATGAGCAGTGTTGGGAGAGAAAGGTTATTGATGCCAATGATAGGGTTTCTGATCATTCTGAGATAGTGTTTATCCAAAAAATATATTGGTTTCATATTATGTCTACTCATCCTGTGGATTCTTACATCACACAACCAAAGAAAGAACCAATGAATTTGTTGATTGAGAAAAAATGGTAGCAAATCTGATTCGAAGCTTCTCGTGTGCACATGCTTCATTTCTGGAACTCGTTGTTACCGGGAATAGTGTCCACTCGGATGGTGCTATTCCAACTAAGATGGGTGGCTATCTTAGAAACAAACAAGTAAAGTCTATTATTGTTTTCTTTTATGGAAATAGACAAGAGGAGAACCAAGAAGACCAACCTGAGTCTTCTTCTTCTTCCTCGTCTGCCCAGCTTCAAAAGAGAACTTGTGGAATCATAGCAACATACTACTATCGAAGAAATAGAGATCTATATCCGTAAATAACATAGAATCAGATGTATGTTAACCATATAAATGCATATTTAAACAAGTACACAATAATATGGAAGAAAACAAGAATAACTTTATTAATATGAAAAGTAGCAAGAGGATTACAACCATATGCTCTTACCCAGCATCATCCTCCAGCTAGGAAGCCCTTCTCACCTCAAGCAAAGCTTAGATCACCGAACACTATGAATATACACCAGAAAACCAACAACACTTCTCTATAAGATACAAAATTCCAACCCCCTAGATCTCTATGATGAGGGATCCATATATAGATGATTATAGAGAGGTGAGTCATCTTCAGGGATCTTGATTAGTGTCATCTCTCTGATAGTTCTTGCTTCCACTTGGATAATGATGATCTCTTACTCATCCCTGGTCAAAAATAGAGAGGCAAGTGTCAGAGGGGAAGCTTCTAGAAGATTCCATGATCTTCCACCTCACATTTTTGTCCCTGCCATTTGTCCATTCCTGACCATCGCACCCTACAGAGGAGCAAATCAGCATGCATCACACCTTGTACACTAGGAAGGTGATATGCATCGCACCCTCTGCATTGAGATTTCAGTATGGTCTAGCTTTGACAATGTATGAGTAGTTTTTAGTGGAGAACTTCTGGGAGATGATGTAATCAGTTGACCTTGTTCCTTTAGGCAATGAGGCAACACTTTTAGGGACTTAGGAGCCCTCAGTTTATGGACATTTATGATTGGGGTTGAAGTGCCCAAAAATGTCTATAACAGTTGCCCCCTAAAGCATGAGTTCGTTAATCTTTCTGATGTTGGGTGAAATGCTTTACTATGAGGATCTAAAGTTTTTTCGAGCTGGGAGGCGACCTGTAATAAGATACAATACAATACATTATTTTGACAACATTTTTTCATGCTCTAGCTGAGGCGGGCATTCCCATGCTCAGCTTTATAAATTCATTTTCATGTACATAGGACATATAATCGTCTGTGTGACAGAATGATGATATGGACACATCATCCTTTGATTAGGATGATCATCTATTCGGCAATGATGTACACTTGATGTTTTTATATTCCTGAATATATCACAGCTCGGATGGATGAAACTAGATCTGGGGTCTTCAAAACTCGTTCAATCTTCACTCGGAGTACAAGTCAATCCATGTGAAAAATGTTCTGGAGTAGAACATGGAAAGACATCGCCTGATTACCAGCCAATGATGTAAGCTGTTAACAGGCGTGAGAGGAATCACCAATAATGACAATGAGCCTCAAGGTACTATAGTACAATCACGTGGTGTGAAAAAGGACTTGGCATCTAACACCACATAAAATCTCTTGATCAAAGGCCATTGATGTAAACCTATCGCTGAAAGTGAGAAACTTTCCATTGAGGCATGCAAGCTTCAAAGTACTGAAAGGGTTATTCCTAAGTCGACTTCTTGGATAATGAGCTGATGTCGAAAAGAAGCGACCCATCGTAGGAGGGCCTTAATGAATCCCACATCAACGAGAAGAAATGAAGCAAATGATTTTGGAGGTGAAAACAATCTGATGATACAGGGTTCAGGGTGGCAGTCATGAGGAAATGAAGCATGAATGTATTGCAGTGGGTGAGACACAGGTGAATTGTCTAAATTACTTCTCTTGAACATATCAGTGACACTAACGATGGATTGGTAGCGTTAACCCCAAAGATGGATGGTGTGACGGACTAATGGTGATGACCAGTGAATAGAACAACCCAACTCACCATGGATGCGGAAGGAAAGTGTTGTGTTCAAGAGCGACTTGCTACCAATAAATTTTCTTCAAGTTTTCTTCCCAATTTTCCCCACTCATTGCTGACCAGTACCTCTTTATTTTTTTCAATCTTGAGGAGGATAACATATGCTTGTTCTATAATCCGTCCTTCTGGTGAACCTATCGCTATATTTTAGCGAGTCTAGCGACAGTGAAACTCATTCTCGTCCATTTGGATGAGTTTGTCGCTATTAGGTTTTAACGAGTTTAACGACAAAGATAACTCGGTCCCTTTCAATTTTAGAGAGTCTGAAAGAAACGAAAAGGAGACTCCAACGATTCTTTTTCGTCATATAATCCCTGAATTCTGAAAAAGTGTAAAATAATACAAAAGGGATGAATTGTCGATAGTTTTAACGAGCCGAACAAGACAAGCACTTGATCTTTTTGTGTAATAATCCCTCAGGTCCAAAAAGATTAAAATCTAGAGGATGGATAGCACTTCCAATTCCTTTAACGAGCTGAAGAGGCCAATCGCTCGACAATCTTTTCATATTTTATGAGTCAGGTGAAAAGAGCTTAAAGAAGACTTGTTTTTGAGGAACGAGTGATGGTTTCGGGTAGTAGCTGATTCCAGGTAAGATTTGGAATTTTCCAATCACGACAGTGTCACAAGGATGGCTAACAGAATCAACTCTTCGTAGATGTTCCTCGAAAGGGTAACAATCATATGGGGGGTGAATGATTGGGCTAAAAACAGAGTGGAGGTGATGGCGAGAACACGACCAAGGCTCAAAAGCTGGCGATAAGGCATTCACAATGGTTATTTACTAGTTCATTTTTTAATGAGCTTAAACGCTGGGGGAAACATTTGCTCATGACTTATGTTTGTTTTTTAACGAGCTTGAACTGTGCACTAAAACTGCTCATGGAGGGTTTATTTTTTAACGAGCTTGAACTGTGCGACAACATTGCTCACCAGTTGTATGATAAGAATGTCCCATTTGAGATGCTATTTTGAAGTGGCTTACATATCTCAAGCTTTGCCACAGATCCTTTCCTTATGCAAGTTAGGAAACAACTAGCCTTACGGGTTTAAAGGGTTAGAGGTCCTACAAATTTAAAAAAATAAATAGCCTCTCTTCACTTGCATGTGGAAAGGTTTGCATGCCCCCAACTATAGCGAAAAATTTCCAAGTTACCAAGAAAGTTCTATCTGCGAGGCAGATAAAAATGCTTCCTCGGCGATGTCTATCGAAACAGACAAAGGTGAATGGCGCAGATGCATTCCACTCACATAACTTTAACAAAGGTATCTTACTCTAGCCTAATCCCATTTCCCTATAAGGACGGGTTCGTCAGACTAGTCATATATCCCTCGCGGAAATCCAATCTATAGCCAAGGTTTTCCTACCGAAACAAACCAGGGTGCATGCCCCCTGGGTTTCAGTCACATCTTCCTGAGTCATTGAAGCTCATCAGGTGGATAGAATGGATACTGATGAGACATTTCTTGTGTGAAAAGGCCATTTAGGGATGGCATTTGACTATTTGCGATGTGTGAACTGGGGAATGACATTTGGTCTATGAGCTTGACCATTCTACCTTTGTGCGGAAAACACATTACTCTAAAGAGTGAGGAGATGATGGCTTCCATGCAATAAATATAGTCGCGTCCAAGGAGTAGATTATAATCTAGAGGTTCCTGAACTACCATAACATTCATGTGAACAGATTTCCTTCTCAAAGTAATGGGCACATTTGGAAGGATCCCTAAAGGCCGACTAGTTCCCTTGTCAAAGCCTGTTAGATTTCTCATTTCAGGCAAAAGTGATGGCGAACCAAGCACTTTCCAAGCAGTTGAGGAAAGGATACTCAAAGAAGCCCCTTCATCGATGATGGTACCAACCATGACCATTCTGTAAGCTTGTACAATGATTCTAAATGGTATACTAGCTGGTAAACGGGGTCTGCCTAGTAGATTCCAATCAAAGGAAACGACTAGGTTGCTTGGTGGTGGGACCGAATAGACGGTCGAATATGACTATGATGAAATTCCTTCCTGCGATAAAGGAATGGGAGGACCGCCCCCATGTTCATCAAAGTATTTGTTGATGAAAAGAATTTGAACGGTGTCATTCTCTTTCTCTTCAGTGACGGTATCATTCGAAGATGAGCACTCTGAAGGCAAGACCGGGTCAACTACCGTATCGACCCTTTAACTTTTGTCTGGTATGGATTCAGAGGGTTCATTTTGAATGATAGATGCTTCGGCTGACCACAATGACCAGCCAGCCAGATTTTCGACTGGTGGAGGACTTGGCAAGAGTTTTTTATATCCAGGAGGAAGTCGTAGCGGTGAAACCGGACGATCATCCAAAACTCTTTTAGCCTCATCAAGGAAGGGACAACGATGGACAACATGATTTCCTTCACACAACTTACAAGGAAATCTGGGATTCCTTCTTTGTCCATGTGCTTCACTTTCACTGGTTGATGGTCAACATTCAACATAATTGCTAGAGGTTGACGCCATCGGATTGTGCAAACGAGGAGACCATTCCCTTAAGATCTGAGGGATGTAGGGACAATCTCGGTGATAGTGGTCTCCATTGCAAATGACACAAGGAGATTTAGGTTTCGACTGTGCGGTGTGAGGATTTTCGCTAGACGACACTTGGTTGCTCCCTTTTGATTTTGGTTCCTTTTTCTTCTTTTCCTTTTTCTCTTTCTGATTCTTCTTCTTCTTAGTTACTTGATTTTTAGCTTTATCGGCTTTATCAAGTGAAGAGGAAGGAGGAGAGGGAGAATCAGATGAAGTAGAAGGTTGGGAGGCAACTCTAGTGTCGTCTAGTTGCTGATTTGATTGTTCAGGAATTACGAGATTCTAAACGATAGAGGTAGAGAAGAGCCAGATAGGCAAACCAATTGTCAACCCTGGAAGTGACAAAGTGGCCATATGGGGTGGACCAACATCTCCTCAAGAGGAGAAGGGACTAGGATTTCCCTCAAGGGGAAATCCTTGGTTGGTAGACTCCAATTTTCTCAACCTGAAGATCAACAGGGGAATTTGTGACGTTATTCCAATTTAAAATTAATTTTTAGATGCTTTGACACAACTTGTTTTTTCAATTTTAGAGAGTCGTGAAAAAACAAAAGATGACTCTAGTCGCCTTCGATTTTTATTGAGCCTGAAGTGACAAGTGCTCAGAGGACCTTTTCCTTTAAGGAGTTTGAAAAGGAGAAAAATGGACTTCTCTGGAGATCTAGGAAGAGAGGATTACCAAACCAATCACAAAACTGTAGAATACTTTTTACAGTACGGCAATCAATCTTCCCGAATGCTGTGTTCAATGCATTGCGATCGATAGGGCGGCAGACATGACTTCCTAAGGATAAAGGATGCAACCTATTGTGGTCTCCCAATACATACTTGACAGTACGTGGGAGCACAAGTCCGTACTGGCACTTTCCATCTCAGAGTGGAGGAATCACCCAACCAACACTAAAAACAACAGTTACCAGGCTTTACGATGCTGGAATACGTCTCTAGCCTAGACCACTAAATGTTGTGCGTTAAGTTCCAAAGCATTGTTAGATTCATTGAATTTATTTTAAGCTGATCTTGCTTAACAATTTGCCTTTCAAGTTCATCGCGTGATGTATATATAATTCCTAAATGTAGTCTAAGATGATAAACAAACGTTTAATCTTCTTTCAGCAATGAAAATCCTAGCTACTAAGGGAAGAAATTCAAGAATCTTTTCTTCACAGAGCACATAGCACATGCTAAATGCACAGTCCTAAATCAAGCCAAGAAATCAAAATGCAAATGCACATGCATGTATTGGTTTTCAGCCTTCTTGATGTGAGTTATGTTAAGAAAGCTATGTGCAAATCTAAATTACTTTTAAAGCGATAGTACTCAACAAAATTCTTTTTCAAAATGAAGTGAAAGCAAGAGAGACACTTTGCAATTTTGAAATGAAAATTGATTTTCGACACTTTAAAACTACTAATTCAAATCCTATGCAATAGTAACTGTATAATCAACTATCAAGAACAATGGGATTTCTTTCCAAAACTAAAAACGACATCTACAACACTTTCATATCTAGAGGCGATAGTTCGACTATGCTACTTTTTTGCAAAAGAGAACTAAAAATGGCGCACAACACATAAAAAACATTTACGGTTCTTTGCACTAAGGAGGTGGAATAATGCAAGAGAAGGGGGTTTTCACATAAGTACACTGACTACAGACAACAAAACTCTTGAATCGGACTAAAAACAGTGAGAAAAAAACCACAGTCTGAGGGTAAAGTTAACCCTCCCTGACCATCGCACCTATTACACAGTGAAACCAGTATGCAACACACCTACTGCACTTGGGAAGTGTTATGCATACAGACTGCCTTGAAGGCATGGTGCGATGGTAGTAGTGCGAGATTTTAAATAGGTTTTCACTCATAGTTTGCAATCTAGTTCAGGTGTTTAGGCCGAGTAAGTAAAGATCAGTGTATGTAGAACACAGGGGTGATCTAAAGAGGCTACTAGAGCCACCACTTAGGGAAATTAGATTGCTTGCAGATCTATTGTTTAATTCATAAACAAAACCTGGAGATAGACTGAAGCAGCATTGATCTACTTTTCATTTGTATAAGAAATGCAGTTCGAAGGCTAGTTGGCTTGACTTCGGGCTCTGTCTGCAAGTTTATAAAAGAAACAAGGATAGATAGGCTAACAAGTAATCTAGTCGCTCCTCAGCGGAGTCGCCATTTTGTTACCAGGAATAGTGTCCACTCGAATGCTGCTATTCCCACAAAGATGGGTGGCTAACTTAGAAACAAACAAGTAAAGTATATTATTGTTTTCTTTTATGGAAATAGACAAGAGGAGAACCAAGAATACCAACCTGAGTCTCGCGCTTGATTTCCTCTCCTTCTCTATAGATCTTCACTGCTTCTTCTTTGTCTGCCCAGCTTCAAAACAGAACCCGTGGAATCATAGCAACATACTACTATTGAAGAAACATAGCTCTATATCCACAAATAACATAGGATCAGATGTATGTTAACCATATAAATGCATATATAAATGAGTACACAAGAATATGGAAGAAAACAAGAATAGCTTTATTAACATGAAAAGTAGCAAGAGGATTACAACCATATGCTCTGACCCAGCATCATCCTCTAGCTAGGAAGCCCTTCTTCACCTCAAGCAAAGCTTAGATCACCCAACAATATGAATATACACCAGAAAACCAACAACACTTCTCTATAAGATACAAAATTCCAGCCCCCTGGATCTCTGTGATGAGGGATCCATATATAGATGATTACAGAGAGGTGAGTCATCTTCTGGGATCTTGATTAATGTCCTCTCTCTAATAGTTCCTTCTTCCACTTGGAGATTGATGATCTCTTACTCATCCCTGGTCAAAAATAGAGAGGCAAGTGTCAAAGGGGAAGCTTCTGGAAAATTCCATGATCTTCCACCTCGCATTTTTATCCCTACCATTTGTCCATTCCCGACCATCGCACCCTACAGAGGAGCAAATCAGTATGGATTGCACCTTGTACACTGGGAAGGTGATATGCATCACACCCTCTGCATTGAGCTTTCAGTATGGTCCAGTTTTGACCATTTATGAGTCGTTTTCAGTGGAGAACTTCTGGGAGATGATGTAATCATTTAACCTTGTTCCTTTAGGCATTGAAGCAACACTTTTAGGGACTTAGGAGCCCTCAGTTTATGGACATTTATGATTGGGGTTGAAGTGCCCAAAAATCTCTATAACACTCGTGCATTTTCTTTGGAATGTCTTCATTATAATTCAATGTATTGAACCTGTTATCACTCAGAATTTTTCCCTAGAAGTTATTAGAAGAAGGAAAGGACCAAGCTAACTACAAACCAATCTTTTAGTTATAGGCTCTAGCCAACCTATGACTCAAAGAGGGCGCTCTCTATATAATTAGCTTTGTTTGCTGAGATTTTAGGCTAGTTCTTAAAGTTTAGGGGGTTTGGATTTGTATTGGAAGTTGGATGGTGGTATCCTTACACAAATGGATAGAATGATGTTTCTAGCTATTGGGCTATGGATTCAAAGAAGGGCAATAGAACTGGGATTAAATCATTAAAGGGAGTGTTCAATGGGCAAGCTAGTAGAGTGAAGCACAAATTTTTAGGTCGAATGGGTGAAATGATCTTAACCAGGGTGAGAGAGCACTTAAGAATCCTCAAACTAGGACTAAAAGTAGGAATAGAGGATGATCATGAGTAAAGGGTAGTTAAGAATCCTTTACTATAAACCATAGGGAAACTACCTGAACTAATGAGCAATCAAGAATTCCTTAACTTATATAATTTATCAAAAAACATAAAAAATGCATAATAGTTAAAACAGAGTGCAATGAAGCAAGTTCTAAGATATCATTCCATATTATAGCTTTTATATTTTAGATACATTTAATATTATGGAAATTTTTTTAAAGAAAAGTGACAACACAAAAGAAGATACTTTTCTTTTTTTCACACTACACATGAATCCATTGAAATATTTTTGCTTTATTCATTAATCCAACTTGTTGGTCCAACAGTGATATAATAGCTTACAGTCTTTAATCAAGAAAACTATAAAAATGTCTAAGAATCCACCCTACATACTTTGAATTTTGAAGTATTTATACAAAAAATTATTACAAAATATCTCAAAACAACTTGAGACTTATTCTAGGGAACATAAATATCTTCTTGCAAGTAGATAGAGACATCTAATGAACTGTTTCATGTTGTCCCCTTTTATTAAGGTTGTGCTTGTCTTTATTGTTGAAGTGTAGCCCTTTATGCTAGCTTGCAGTTGTGGATTTTCACGTTGGAGTCTTCTTTACTTTCATCTTTCAACTGATACTCTTTTACTCAAATACTCTTTGACCCTAGTGCCCTGTTTTCACCTATTTTACCTGATTTCCTTCATTTTTACTGTGCTGTAAGTTTTTGCTGTAAATTTATCACAGTAAATCTGTCATTTTCTCCCACCATTCTACATCTAGTAATTTCACATTCACCATTCTCCTGTTGATTTCATCAGCTTCAGTATATTTGGCAAAACTAGGCTTGGTGAGGAATAAATGTTTTACCTCATGCTCAAGGAAAAGCAACTTCTCAAATGTGTCATATAACACATTGCGTGTTGGCAGGGTTTTTATGGATGAAGAACTGGCTTGTTCCTTATCCAATTTTCTAATTCAATCACCGTAGTCCAACTGTGCCATGAGATTGTCATTGATTACCATAGGACTGGGTAGACCTTTCTCCCTTAAAATTTGGAATTTATACATGAACCTATCAATGGCTACCTTCATATTGTGGCACTTTTCGTCCAAATCAAACATAAGGTTCCTTTTGGAAATGACCTTCCTTATTTCTAAAATGGTAGCAGTTGAGGAAGTGGATGAATCTATTTGCATCCTCTAGCTTATTTCCCAACTCTTCCTTCACTTTTTGGATAGCTTTTGTAGGTATCTTTACCAGCTCTGTTTGTTCAAAAATAATTTGGATTGATGGCCAAATATCATTGACAAAATCAATGATATTGGCCCATAGCATTTCCTTGGTTTGTCCAAGTGGTTTCTCCAATGTTAAATCCTTCTCTAGGATTTTGATTCTCTCACCCATTCTCTGGGCCTTTTGTGCTTCTTCTTTCTGCTTCAGTTGGGCAAGTTTGCAGTCTTGATGCACCTGCTATTGATGTAGACTTTATTGTTGCTAGCAAGGCTATTGTAAGTGGAGTTGTAGGTGCCAAAGATGCTACTAGTGTGGATGGCACTGTTGTGAAGATTGTGGGGATAAAATTTGTTGAAGAAGTGGCCACATCTTCCTATTTTAAATGGATCAAAGCATCCAATTCCTTTTTAGTCTCTTTTAGTTGATTGTTCAGCTTCAGTACCAAGTCCATCAACTCCTCATGTCTGGTGTTATTCTCTATGACTTCTAGAGTTTGTGGATGTTGCAGCTGGGGTATTTTCAATTGCCTCTTAAGTGCATCGACATCATCATGTTTCTTCTTAATAAGCTGCTTTGTATCTTTTATATACTTGGGATCGTGTCCCAATTCAATTACTAAGTCCACTAAGGACTTGATCCTTGTATCCTTGGCCTATGAGGAGGCCTTCTCTAACTGGATTTGAGCTGAGATGTTGTTCAGAGAGTTCTGTAGCTAATGGGTAGTTATGGTTGTACCTGTCAGGGTGGAGTATATCATCTCTCTAGCATATTTTTGTAGTTCAATCTGGTCTATGGGATGAATATCCCTTACCAACACTTCAAAATCTACCCTTTTAAAATCTGATGATGTCTTTGGTTGCTAGGTTGTAGGCTTCACAAAGGTCATCTCTAGCTTCCCCTCTTTAGTGTCAAAGGCTGACATTAGCCTTGTTTGATTGGTAGGAGTGAGCTTCAGGTACTGAGTATATGTTTGGGCCTTAAGCCTCTCATTTCTAGCTTTGATTTATTTATATCTTTCCTTGATGTCTTGGTCTTTGTCAGCAGGCATTCTAAAGGAAGATACTTCAACATTGAGTTGTCTTTCCAACATCTGAGTTTCTGATGTTGAAGGCTCTTGCATGGCTCGAGATGGAGTGGCAGGCCTACTCCTTTTTGCTCTTTTATTTGTGACCTCGGTTGATTCTTTAGTATATTCTTGCTCAAAGGTTGGATTTAGCCTTTGCCTATTGTTTGATTCTTGCTGTAAACCAAAGGTGGTCATTCCTGAAGTGGAAGCCCCTTCTCTATTTTGTTTTGGAATCTTCTCCTCAGTTTGAGGAGTCTACATAACTGGAGGGGTACTCATGCTTCTTCCTGGTTCTTCTGGTACCTGCAGAAAAGAGTTGTCATCAAGCTACTTTTTTAAATCAATTAGATCATTCTCTACATCTATTCTGGTGCTGTCTTGGTCTACTAGGGTACCCTCCATCCATTCTGTCTAATTTGCATATGCTTCTATTTTAGGTATGGGATGGTGAATGAAAGGTCCTAGCTTGACCTTTTGTCTCTTCTTTGTGATGATTCCAAAGGATCATATCTCCAAACACAACTTCTTTGGAAATTTGTATTCTATAATATCAAATTTGCCTCTTTGCTAGTGTTGGCTTATATGGGCCTGACCTAGGTTTGGAAGAGTTATTTAACCAAACAAATCCTATAGCTACCAGCCCTCTTTGGAAATAGCCCATGGAGCATGTACTGAGGTCTCACCTGAGGTAGCAAGGGAGGGTGCTAGAACCAGGCTTCTACACCCTTGGGATGTCTTGATGTGGTCTGGAAGCTTCATGCACCATTCTGTGGCTTTGCGCCACCCTTCCCACACATAGATTCAGACCCAGGAAACTCCTTAATACTTGCAGTGGTATGATCCAGTTTGTCCACAGTTTTTTGTTCATTGTGTCGACGTTTCAAACCCCAAAGGGGGTCCATCATCAGGGCAAATCAGAAAGATAGAAAATGGATGAAATATTATAAGAATAAGAATAATATTTCATTCATTTCTATCTTTATGATTTGTCCTGATGATGGACCCCCTTTTGGGTTTAAAACGTCGACACAATGAACAAAAAATTGTGGACAATCTGGATCATACCACTGCAAAAACTTCCACAGAAGCCTAAAATCCTTAATACTTATTAATGCATTGTTATAGATTAGATCTACTTCTTATGGTCTTTAAGCAAATATTTAACAGAAATAACCAATTCGTGCACTTAGAAAAGATACAGATTTGCATAAACTCATACCATAAGCATACGTGCGTAGATCAAATAGTTATATTAACCACAAATTAGCCAGATCCGCAATAATTCAGATTTAACACAAAAATTCAGAATCAACATATCTTTATTTAATTCTTTCACCAATACATCCAGATCCGCCCTGTGCACTCAGCTGCAAGGGTCCACGCACATAGCTATGGACTCTACTAGGCCTCTACGCACACAACTGCAGAGCCTCTATCTCCCTACCAACACCCTTGACTCGAACTTACAGACGCTTCAAGACTTCGCTCCTCAAAAACCCATTACATTCCAAATCAAAAAGTACATATCAAAAGCTACCTTCTACTCTTAGAGCCTCACTCTATTTATACATTCCCATGGTCCACGGACCATGGGCAAGCCAACTTACTTCCTATTATTCTATATTATTTCTTGGGTGGACAACCCTTTGACTTAACTCATTTACACTTCGCACTCCTGTGCACTTTGCAGATTCCTTACCATACCTTTCCCAAAATTGCGGTCTTTGAGCCCCAAAACTATTACACGGGCCCTCTTCTACCCAACAATCCCCCAACATAATCATTGTGACTCGTCCTGAGTCACTCGGCTAGTGTGACAATCTTCGCATGGAGGTCAGCCAACAATTTCTATTATTCATTGGTACTTTTAGCAAACTCATCTGCCTTCTATTTTACTCGTTCAATGCGTGTCACTAACACATCATTCTCTGCTATAGCTTTGGCCCGAGGTGCATATTCTACCTACATGTGTGCCACTGTGCGCTCAATGGCAGTGGAAACCGCAAATGCCTCATCAATCCATGGATAGAGATGTTCTTTAATCACTGCTTCCTTCTGGCGGACAGCATCATCTTGGATTTTCAGAGCCCAAACCTCTTTCATCTTGGCCAAGCACTGCGTAATCACAACCATCTGCACGGTCCCTCTAATATTATCATAAGCTTGTTGGAGTTCTCTTGCCTCAGTTTCCAGTCACTGTAGGGTAGGATCCTCCTGGAGTGAAGTGAGCGTAATGAGCGGCTAAGTCAATAAGTCCATGCATTCCTTCATAGAATGTGTGATCTTTTCCTGACCAGAGCTAATGATGCTTTTTCATTGCTTGGTGACCTCTGGTGGTGTCAAAGGATGTGCCTATAGCTTCAGCACCGCAATCTTCAAACTGAGCTCCAACTGAATCTTCATGGTCTCCTCCTTTGCTTCATGGAATCCACTATCTAGTTTTTGGATTTGTAGGCCAAAAGGTAAATCAGTCACAATATCCAACTCCAAAGCACGTGAACATGCTTCCCCTACCAGTTGCTCCACTTGCTGACTCTGTGCGACGGCTTCGTCTCGTTGGAGACTTAACTGTTCTATATTAACTCTTAGTTCACTGAGTACTTGTTCCGCACACATCACCCTAGTGCGAAGCTCCATCGTGGCACTGCCCTAGAGCTGGTACAAGCTTTTGTGTAGGAGGGCAGCCAAATTGAGGCCCAACACCATGAGCTATCCTACCATAGCTCTGTCCTCCTCATTTTTTGTTATTAATGCTCCTACGGGAATCACTGCTACTCATGAGGTTACAGGCATGTCAGCCACTGAGTAGTGACTGAAGTGTTGATTGCATCCTGAGTGGCTTTGTGAATGGTGTCCCCTATGTCCCCTAGGTCGCCCTCAGTCAAGGTGGTTAGTTCACTGTCCCATTTAGATGCCTTGGCCTTCTTCCATGGCTTCATTCGTTCTGTCAGTGCCGGCCACTTTAAGGGTGCACTCGTAGTGGTTGATGGTGTTCCTTCCGTCCCTATCTTCATGGCCATCTCTGTGGGTATCTTCTGTCTACTTTTCTCCTGTGTCGACACAACCCCTCCTATTGGTGCCTTTACTGTTGAAGGCTGCGCCACCTCCCGGGTCACCCGAACCTCCACAACATGCTGTTCATTTTGCTTTTGTTGTGCTGCATGCTTAGCTTCATCCTTTTACTTGTGGATAACAACCTCATTGCGCCCCACTACATTTGGTTTGTGCCATGCTGGTGGCAAAGTACCTAATACCACGTCAATAGCTTCATCAATGGCAATGAAAGGGAGTTTGGTCCATGTCTATTCAGGGTCCTTGCGTGCCCGTATGTAGACAAAGTGCATGTTCGCTTTAAACTCAACAATATGCTTCACATTTTCATAGATTTCGGTGGATAGGTGGGGTTGCTTGTTAATCCATTGTAGCACACTCGCATCCATCAGTATCAAAAAGATCTTGATACCCTGGATTCATAAAGCATCCGTTATTGCCCAAAGGGAAGTGTATTTGGTGGCTTCTGGCCAATCTTGGTCCAAGGTGGGGAACTGGCTGTCTTTGGGTAACTCAGTGGTAACCAGCACAATGGATAGCAATAACCACACATAATGAAAGGTCTTTCCCTGCTCTTGGACCTCTCGACAATTGGTCAGGAATTCTTCACAAAGGAACTGTGACCAATTGAACCGTTCTCCCGCTGCGCATTCCTCAGTGAGCACAATGACTATGGCTAGAACCTCAGTGTCGTGGCATTTCCGCATCACTTTCCCAGCCAGCAACTGGGAAGAAATGCGAACTTCCTTATCTGAAATCCTATCATTAACGTACACTCGCTACCCCTTATTGATCTTATATTTCTTTTTCAGGGTTTCTATCATTGTTACATCGCCACTCTTATCGACAATTTCCCTGGGGTCTCTCCCTTCACAGGGAAGCTGCGAGATCCTATGAACGAGTTTGGTGGTGATGTGGACGGGTTTGCTAATACATAATATTCCATCATGGACCAAATATAGCAACTTCCAGATGACCAATATTGTGATAGGGGATCAATATTGTGATAGGGGACCAATATTGTGATATGGGGCTGGAGAAAGTGGGGGATGGACAAGAGACAAAGCATCTTGGCCTTTTCCACCTTTCACAGCCACTCCTTTGGCTGTAGGGTTGTAACTGTCCCTTCTGCACTCAGCTCCATCAGTGCACTAGTCGCCAAGTGGGGGAATTTTGTTGTATCTGCCAGGTCCCAGTCTCCAAATTTCATTGTCACAATATGGCCAACCACCGAGATTTCAACTAGAACCCCTTTTGGAAGAGACGGGGTGATGATTATATTATCGACTTCATCCTAATTGGAAGGTACCTTAGCCTTCCCTTTTCTTGGAGGCACATACCTGGGCCGTCGTACTGGTGGGATAGTATCCTCGTCAGGGTTTATTTCTTTGACATATGTTGGAGAGCCCACTTCCTCCTCATCTCTTTCAATTGTGATAGTTTTTCCCTTTTCTTCCGTTGTGAGCTTGCTAAAGTTGCGATGTCACAGCGACCTCCTTACTGGTTCTAGAATCCAGGAGTTCTTCTTGGTCCACGACGTCTGGGGTGATTTAGGGAGTTTGGCTACCTGCGGTGTGGGATTCTATGGACTCTCTATGGTGGGGTTTATTGACCTAAGGAGTGATTCTCAGTATTCCTTTGGCAGTGCCTGAAACCACAGGCTTTCCTTCAATATTTTTTCATTCATCTTTCTCCTTTCAGCCGAAACCTAAGATGTCCAATTCTTCATAAGATGAAACTTTGTGGTATGCCCCTTTTCTTGCTTGATATATATGATTTCAAATTAAAAATTGGTTGTTTTCCCCCCTCATGGCTCATTAATGCAAATTTGGCAGTTACCCTTATGCCTTAATTGCATGTTGCCCGCTCCTTCCTATCTTAAATGGTACATCTTGTCATGAACAGTACCTGCAATGATCGCTTTCCATCCCCTCCCTATGGCAGCATATCCCTTGGTTCGCGGGTGTGTCTTGTGTAGTTGACCGTCCATGCACAACTTTTCTGCAGCTTGTTTTATGTCCCACACCGTCTTTCAACTATGTGGAGCGCTAGGACTAGGCATTCTACAGATAGTCAGGTGGTTACACTCATCATGCAAGCCTTATGCTTCCCTACTTGCCTGAGCTGTGTGCACCATTCACATTCCTTTGATTCTGACAATGTATCACGGTCTGTGTTTCTGTGTTCCCTAGGGTGTAGGTGTAACCATGCTAGCAAGGTCGCGGGTTGTCCTAATAGTGTAGGAGAGCCAAGCAAGTTTGGTCCCTTCACTCACTCTTTCGTGTAGTCCATGTGGGTGACTTCTAATTATAGTTTATCAATTTCTTCATCCAGCCTCGCACTTTTCTCTCAGAGTCTAGCCCCCGTTTCCACTAACTCACGAAGTCTCATGTTGCCATGCCGAAAAACTTCCCATAACTATCGAATCCTATCATACAGGTCTTCGGGTGCAGGTCAGACCGTGCGAGAAATGGCCTGTCCAGTCATGGATAGATGTCCCTTGGCATACCCTTCTCTGGGTATGGTTGTATTGGCCAAGCAGACATTTGCTACGCGCAGATTCAATTGGTGCGATGTTCGTGCAACATACGGCCATGCGCTTTGTTGTAAATGAATGACTACCCTACTCCATTGCACACATCCTCCAATCTGTACATGCAACAATCTTCTCTTTCTCAACTTCCTCTACGCGTGCGGTGCTTCGCCCAATGCACCATGCTATTTCTGGGCGATGATTGAGGTGCCAAGCTTAGCGAGCTATCCCTCACTGGTTGTGCCGCTATCTATTGACCATTACCTTACTTCAGTGGTTACGCACCACAGTGATCTAATCATCATATTACAGTTGAGTTTGGTGAATTCCTACAATCTATTCTACCATCTTTCCATTTCCTCATCTGTATCTGATGTGCAAAAACTATCGCGCTCCCATGAGAATTTTCTGTCTGTTGCGGGATCCACCTGACCCTGATTTTTCGCTGTTATCTGGTATATGCATTCCAGTTCATCGTCATTTTCCTCATCACACACCGGCTTGGTGTAGCATTTTCCTTCAGTTGGCTCCAGTGACTTCTTCATGAATGTCATTTTTCGCCTTCTCAAGTTGATGACCCCATTCATGTCCACAGCCCAATCAATTCCTAGAAATGCAGGGTAGCGATTAGTGTCATCCACAATTTCTATTACCTTGAAGTCGGTCTGCGTACTTACACCTTCAATTTTCACTGTCACCCCTTGCAGTTGGCCCATCAGTAGGATATTTTACTGGTTGGCCATCCTTAGTTGGATAGGAGACCACTGTAGTGCGGGCCTACCCATGTGTTGCCACGTTTTCTTAGGTAGCACATTCGCATCCGACCCTAAATCCAGAATGACCTGGTCCATCTCGTACTCACCGATTTGCACTGTCATATGCATCTCCTGTCTAGTACACATAGCATGTCTTCCTAGTTTTCAGACTATACGTGACTTGCCTGACCTTGCACACTGAGCGATCAGCTCTTATAGTCCCTTAACGGTTGTACTGTCACGCAATAGCTTCATACACGTCTCTAAAAAGGTATTAAGCGTAGAGGGATCCATCCTCGACTCAATTGGATCCCTCCTACCTAGATTAGAGACTTCCATGAAGCTCTTCAGATCTTCCTTAGGCATCTTCCTCCCTTGTTCCACTTCAATTTTGGGTTCCCCAAAAGGAGTATCGCGACGTGTCGCATCTTCTGTAAACTCTTTCCACGCATCTCCTTCCATGGGTTTGCCACTCCTCAATACCATATTTATGCTGGGGTCTTCTTCGCAAGGTTTCGACCTCATCATTTGGACATTTTGGGTTGGAGTGGGTTGTAATACTCCCGTTTCATGCATCTAGGAAATTAATGTTAGGAAATCTACCATTTCATGGTCGAACTGTTCACAATATGGGCGAGGTATCCTCGTCGGGATAGTATAGTCACGAGCGTAATGTCCTAACCCTCCTTAGTTATAACATATTAGCTATCCGTGCCCTCACCTAGGCCTCGTTCCTCTACCTTGGCTGCGTCCTTGAAATCCCTTGCGTGGCCCTATGGATGGGTCAAACCCTCATGCTTCAGTCTGCACTCAATACGCTAGGGTCCTTTACATCATTAAGTCGTAACTCTGACATGTTCTCTCATCATGACCCATTGATCTACAAAAGTTACAATATAGTTGTTGCAGGGTCTGGATATACTTCTGCAATAGGTGGCAGTTGTCCGTTGCATGCTTTCCACCCACTTGACAAATCGCACACCAAAGCGCGGGTGCCATACTTGGCCCTGCTTGTACCTCCAGTTTTAGTGGCATCGCCCCCCCTCCCCCACCAGATAGTTCGTGAAGATGGGGCAATGGTCCTTATCATGTGCTTGACTTTTGCATTTAATGCATCCTACCTCTTTACATGCCTCCGATCGGGTCACCCTTTCTTGCTTCAAGCTTTACATTTCTAAGCTCAAGTTTTGTAGTTGTGTGTGGATTTTCTGAATTCCCAACCCCAGATCTTGTATTGAGGTTTCATGCAACTACATCGCAGTTTCTAATGCTTTGGCTTGGGTTGAGATCTTTTGCTGTAATAGTGCCATCCTTAGATGTGGTGTCAATAATGCCACAAACCACGTGCAGTGTTGCGCATCCATCAAGGTCATGTTAGCCTCACGGATTGTGATTTTTAATCTCTGATTCAAATCCCACGGGGTTTCACCCGGTAGGATCGCTATCTCCTTGAACCCAATGATCGATTGTGTCTCTGATTTTAGTCTACCAAATTCTTTGTCCAAGGCATCCTCGATCATTGTTATTCCCGCATTTGGATGATCACATGAATACTTTATATACCACATCAACACGTAATCCTGCAGCACGCTAACCAGGGTAGCCTTTTTTATGTTATCATCCATTATGCCTTAGGCTTCCCATACAATCCTTACCACAAACTAGAACTATCCTGGTTCCTCATTTCCTGCACCCTTAAATATCGGCAACTTGACTGTGCTTGCCATCCCAACCCTCGGTGGTGGTGGAGGTGGAGGTGGAGTCGGTGAAGCTCGATTTGATGTCAGTGAAGTAGGTGATGGCGTAGTTGGAGGTGGTATTAGTGGAAAGCACTGCTTAATCAACCGGACCACGCTTCTTGGAGAGAACCTCGTGAGCTCCTCCTCGCTCTCCCGTGAAATAGAAATTAGCAGGTTGTTCTCTAATCCTTTAGTTCCTTGGTATCCTCTTCCACTCCACGTTACGCTAGACATCAATAAATGTGCATAATCTGTTTCTCACGCAACAACATCTTAATCCAAGTATTCAATGATTTAATATACTTACCCCAGGGCCCTTGGAGAAAGCGCCTTTCCGCTTCACTATAACTCATAGTTGTGTCTATTGCTAACTCAGTAATAAACCCTCCTATTACCTGATCTAATGAGTGATCTACTGTGCGTGTGATTTTATCTTTGGATGATTCTAGCATGAACACCAATTTTGGAGTCCACATAATGGGTTGATCTATTCTGCACCTTTCCACACTGTTGGCTAACCTTGCGATCCACTCATACAACTCTATCGGGAATGTTATGAAGAAGATTTCATGGATATCCATGTATTTGTAACGATCCAATCACCCTTCCTCTGATATCCACAGGTTTCTATTTTCCTAAACCATGAAATTGTGAAGCTTCTGATCCAGCCAATCTTCAAGCTCTTTCTTTGTAGGATTCCAGTGTTCCAACATCAGACAACCCTTAGGCAGATCCCACTCCCAGAAACAGAACTATTTGTTGGCTTATATGGGCCTGACCCAGGTTCAGAAGAGTTATTTAGCCAAACAAATCCCACAACTACCAGCCCTTTTGGCAACACCCTGCGAAGCGCAGATTGAGGTCTCACTCGAGGTAGCAAGGGAGGCTGCTAGAACCAAGCTTTTGCACCCTTGGGATGTCTTGATTTGGTTTGGAAGGTTCGCGCACCATTCTGCAGCTTCGCGCCACCCTTCCCATGCGTAGATCTAGACCCAGGAAACTCCTTAACACTTATTAATGCGTTGTGATAGATTAGATCTACTTCTTATGGTCTTTAAGCAAACATTTAACAGAAATAACCAGTTCACGTACTTAGAAAAGATACAGATTTGCATAAACTCATACCATAAGCATACATACATAGATCAAATAGTTATATTAACCAAAAATTAGTGAGATCCACAATAATTTAGATTTAACACTAAATTTCAAAATCAACTTATCTTTATTCAATTCTTTCAGCAATACATACAGATCCGCCCTGCGCACTCAGCTGAAGGGGTTCGCGCACACAGCTGCGAACTCTACTAGGCCTATATGCACATAGCTATAGAGCCTCTATCTACCTATCAACACCCTTGACTCTGACTTACAAACCTTCAAGACTTCGCTCCTCGAAAACCCTTAGAGCCCCGCTCTATTTATACATTCCCATGGTCCATGGACCATGGGAAAGCTAACTTACTTCCTATTATTCTATATTATTTCTTGGGTGGACAACCCTTTGACTTGACTCATTTACACTTTGCACTCTGTGCACTTCACGGAGTCCTTACCATACCTTTCCCAAAATTGAGGTCTTTGAGCCCCAAAACTGTTACGTGGGCCCTCTTCTACCCAACAACCAGCCTCTCTAGAGTTGCATATGAAGGGACCTAGTTGGTCTTTTATTTTGGAATTGGAATTCTTCTTGGAATTGACAAAGTTTAGCTCATCTGCATTGATAATTTGCTTGTAGTATTCTAATGCAAGCAAGCTTATTGGGAGGTATCTTGGTAGCTTGTATGGTGCCAACATGTAACCATAAATCCTGATTTCTGTATGGTTCTGGTAAAGGTACCAGTAACCAACTTTGGTCTGCTTAGACAATTGAAGGACTCTCTTTATTTCTGAATTGATTCTAGGAGGAGGGCTTCCGGTCAACATTGTCATGACTGGATGTACAAATAAATCAATGAAATCAGAGTAAGGGTATGGGGACTAGTATTAGCGGATCAATGGGGTCCAAAAAATGACTGACCTTGGCTGACCCTTGGTGTCAAGCTTTTGAAGGGTGAATGGGAACTTCTCTGACTAATAATACAGGAAAAGATGGTATAAAACAGAGGAGTATTTGAAAACTCTTTCATTTTTAATTCTAAAGAATTGCTCATACATCTTATCAACTATAAATTGGGCACAATAAAAAATGATAGCAGGAGGTTGCACTAGAGTGTAGATAGACATGAAGGCAAGGATTATTTCATGAATGTACTCACTGGTGGAGTAACCCAAAACACAAGATATCATGGCCACAATATTCTCACCCCATGGAGAGAAAATGTCTAATACATATGGAGGGTAGTCCTTAGGGATGTGTTTCTCTTCTCTGATGAAGGTTTGGAACAACTGGGCCAACTTTGCAGAGCTAAGTTTGGGATACAAGTCCAATAAGTCTCCAATTGAGAGGGGAGTTATGTTTGGTCCTGGTTGGAGCTGTAGCATTTCACTAATAGACTCAGCAGTGATGGTGAAAAGGACCTTCTGGTCATGATACATGACAGTTCTATGACTAGGGACATAGCAAGCATAGCACATATGAACAATTTTAGGAGAAATGTGGACTTGGGGGAGCTGGTACTTGGGAAAATTTGACTCCCAAAGGCCAATTTCATCAGCATGGTTTAGGAACTTGTCCCTACTTTGGCAATGTACTTTGAGTAGGGGTTCTAGGTAGTGGTATCTTTTATTTGGAAATCTTCATCAGCTAAAGGAAGGTGGTTGATCTGGACTGAAATAGGAATGCAAAAAATTACAGAGATAACCATAAACATAGATATGCAGCGGAAATAATACTTCATTTCATTAATGTAAAATATTGAAATATGCTTACAAACAGTAATGGAAATAAACCAGCTAGGGCGACGGTAGCTTATCTTTAAGAAGAGATATGGTGGCTAGATGCCTTTGAACTATGTTACAATGAGGCTCGAAGGCCTATTTATTGTTGATAAAAAATGGAAAACCCTTAACATTCCAAGACCTAACCCTAGGAGATGAAACACGAAACTGTCGGCCCCATTTGGGTAAATTCGTACATCAACTTCCCGGGGTCGTAACTTTGGCATACAATCTCTGCTTGGCATATACAATAGCTTGTTAGAAAGATATATCCAAGCACTACCACTTTGGGAAGGGAAACATGGGGTCCATGGACCTATGTTGCCCCTAGATTTCACAAAAAAAATTCGTTTAGGGCCTCAAAACGGCTCCAGAAGTTCAGGACGCAAAAAACTGTTAAAAATAGTAAATTGTGCTAGAATTTAGGAAACTCAAAAAAGTGAAGGAGACAATTGTGGGGGTCCAAATGGGCTAGGTGGGTGGTCACCAACATCCACCTAGATCATTCATCCCCCCTTAGGAAGCAATGGTCCCCATTGCATTGAGTTCCTCCCTAAGATGAGGAAGTTTCTGCTGTGCTGGGTCTCTGGTGAGTTGTTCTGCAATGTCTGATGTGTCTAGAAATGGTGGGAAGCATGGTTGATGATGGTCCACATTGAAAACTTGGTGCAAGCCAAGGAATGGAGGAATGCTGGGCTTCAAAGCATTGTTTCCTGTAGCCTTGGTACTGGTGTAAGGACCATGTCGGAGTTGCCTGAGTTTCTGATGGGTTCTGGTAAGGCGTTCTCTCTACAAATGTAACCAAACTTTGTCACCCACCTGAAACATGTGTGGTACCCCTGTGGGTGAGGAGAAGTTGTTCCTATGTCTTTTCATGACCGTATCCCTTTGCTACTACTACTGCATTGAGGAACCCTTCGCGGGGGTCAGGGATTTGTTGACAATCTTCCCCTTACATTGGGAGTGAACTAGATAGATGAAATTCCTGGTTTGGGAGATGAGCTTGCTGCCTTTCTTAGCATGATCAAATATGTGGCGGTAGGTGGGGCTACCTCTGGTATCCTTTATAATGAATTATTCAAAGAAATAATCATAGCGGAAGGCCTCGACTCATAAACAACATGTCACCTCCACGAGTATGGTTGGCCCAATAATACATCACAAACATCCAGAGGTGTAACATCACACAATACCTCATCTGTGAAGGGCTTGATGCTGTAGGGAAGGTGGCACTACTGGCGAACTTTGAGATCTCGTCCTTCATGAAGCCACCCAATATTGTACGGCTACAAGTGTGGTGTAGTCGGTAGGCCCAACTGCTTCACGACCTCTACTGAAATGAGGTTTTTCTGGCTGCCACTATTGATAATGAATTGTAGTGGTGAACCCTTCACCCACATCTATAAGTGGAAAAGGCACCCCCCTTCCTCTGGATTTTCAGGCTCATTTTTCTAGATCTTGGTGGTGGCAACAGTGGTGCTAGGATCCGCATCAATGATCTGCTTCCCTTTACCATTCCCCTTGTCGGGTTCTAGCTCAAGGTCGGAACATGCATTTGATTTGGAAGCCTTCAACTCGGCCAGCAATGACTTCTTGGTCCGACACTCACTTGTGATGTGAGTGGGGCTCTTGTAGAACTCACACCACTTTCCTGTGTCCTTCTTCGACTTTGTGGTGTTTTTCTTTTCTTGTAGCTTCGATGGGTTGTCTTGGGTCACCCCGCCTTAGCTTTGTCCTTTGGTCTTCATATTTGCAGATCCAAAGTTTCGCTTCTTCTGTTTGAACTTTTGCTCGATTTTGATAGCGTATCGTTATGCAGTGCCGAGCGAGGAGATGTTCAAGAACTCCATCTCTTCTTGGATGTATCTATGTAGGAAGCCGTGGTATTTGAGTACCAGATGCAGCTTAGAATCTTTGATACCCAAATGTGTGTGAAGGGCATGAAAAATTTTTGTGAACTCCAGCACATCTCGGTCTCGTCCTTGCTACAGTGTGGTCCATTTCATGTATTTGTCCTCATAGCTTTTGACAGGGTAGTACTACTCCTTGATGGCATCCTAGAAGTCATTCCAAGTGGGTGAAGCTAAAAATAGTGAGCCTATACTTTCATCCTTCTACTCATAGTAGGCTTCCCACCCATCCTTGACATGGGGGGCTGCTTTGAGAAGAGCGAAAACAATCTTTTCCTGACTTGAAAATTCATGAATAGAAAAATACCCATCTAGCAAATTTAACCATTTATCTATGGCCTCTACGTTTGTTTGACCCTCGAAGATGGGGATTTCAAAATTAACTTGTACCTTAAACAGTGTGGCGCTTCTAGAGTAGCTATTGGAAGCTGATGCGTCGCTTCTGGGTATCTGCTCAAGGATCTGGTCAAAGTTGTCCATCATTGCGTTGCATTGTCACTCAAGGGCTTCTTCGAGCAAGATTTTGATAGGATCTCCTGCCCCCTCGTCCTTCTTCTCATCCTCCATGGGAGGCCTTCGGGATTTGCGAGGCTATTCTTACAAAGGTTCGACCAGTTCAAGCCCTAACTCCTTATATCCTAACCTCGTTGGGGACATGCAAAGAAAAACAGAGAAAAAAAGCAGACAACTCTGATACCACTAATCCGTACTTAAACAAGAATGCAACAAATTACAGATATAACCATAAACACAGATATGCAGTGGCAATAACTTCATTTCATTAATGTAAAATACTAAAATATGCTTACAAACAGTAGTGGAAATAAACCAACTAGGGTGATGGTAGATTATCTCTGAGAAGAGATGTGGTGGCTACATGCCTCTGAACTATGTTACAATGAGGCTCGAAGGCTTATTTATTGTTGAGAAACAATGGAAAACCATTAACATTCCAAAACCTAACCCTAGAATATGAAACGCTAAATTGTGGACCTTGTTTGGGTAAATTGGTACATCAACTTCCCTGAGTCGTAAATTTGGCATACGATCTTCGTTTGACGCATACAATAGCTCGTTAGAAATATCTATCTGAACACTACCACTTTGGGAAGGGAAACATTAGTCCATGGAACCATGTTGGCCCCATATTTCCCAAAAAACGTTGTTTAGGGCCTTAAAACAACTCCAGAAGTTTAGGACCCGAAAAACTGCTAAAAATAGTAAACTGTGCTACAATTTAAGAAACTGAAAAAAACTAAAGGAGACAATTGTGGGGGTCCAAATTGGCTAGGTGGGTGGCCACCAACATCCACTTGGATCAATGGTCTAGGTATAAATGAGGTGTAGTGATGAGCCTTACATCGAAAGCAATTAGGGCAGCCATACTCAGTTCTTGTGGATTTGAGTGTGGGTGATTCAGAGTTTTAGGAAAAATAGAGGTTTTACAGTGGTTTATGGCTCAGTGTTAAATTTTAAGTAAATTTGATCTTTCTTACTTAACTAACAGTGTGACAAGGGTGAATTGACTTGGAATTTGACAATGGAGTTGGAATTCCATGGTTAATATGTGGAATTGGGTGGAATTGACTGTAAATGGTGGTTGAAGGTGGATACAGGGATTTGTATGGTACGAGTATGGACTAATGAACGAGCTGGGCTACCTACAACATCTATGGAGCAATGGCGGAGGTTTGTGAGCAATTTGGCTATTTGCAGGGGTGACAATGACTTTCTATGTTCTCAAAGGCAAAATGCGTGAAAAGAGTGAAAATAGGGATAATTATGCTTTTATAGTAAAAATAGTTAATTTTGGTGGGTTCACCAATTAATGAACAGTGACAGTTTTTGCTTCAAAAGGGGGAAGTGGTTTGGGAGGTCCATCGCACCGCTTTTGTGGTGCAGGCGTTATTTGGGAGGGGTCACCTAATTCCATTTAGCGTTTGTCACATAGCAGCGAGGGCCAAGGGGAAAATCTCCTTATCGAGCGGGTAAAGGGTAGATGTCGAGCTAGCGTGATATGCTTGTGAGGCATTGGATGTGGAGGAAGGATGATCAATGGTGATCAGGAGATGGGAGTTGCACGAGGCTGAATGATGGGATTTGATAGGGGGCTTGAGGGCTTAATTGTGATGGCTTCAAGATTAGTTTAAGGACTAATCCAGATTTAGGGGATCTGGCTAGACTGTAATGGGGGATTAGGGACTGATGGTGGGGTTTTAATGTTTTTTGCAGGATAAAGGGTTGTAACTTAGTTTATAATTAAACTAAGAGGTGGTGTTAATTTATGTAAGGGAGTTAAATATATATGGGATAATGGGTTCTTTGGGATTTTTGTATATTTAATTAAAAATTTAATATGTAGTGAAAGGAGCGAAAGGGGTATTGTGCTTAGCTACATGAAATGTTGTGTATTTTCCATATACCTAGTACTTCGGATAAATGTATTTGGTGGGTTTTTTACATAAAACATGTTTATCAAGGGGTTTTCCTAGGCAAAAGAACTTAACCTTAGGAAAAGGGGTTTTGCGAGGAGGATGAATGAATTATGATGAAATTTAACACTGTTCCTTCTTAATTCATCAAGACGAGGGTCCGATCCCACCAAAAGCCAGAGAAATTCTCTGAGGCTTTTTGACTTAAAAAATATAGGTATTAATATTTTTATTATGGAAGGGAAGTTAGTAAGTGTCATGGGGGTTAAACTGAATAAGGGGACGCTAATTAAATCACATTGTGAACCATTGCATTTGTTTTGTTTACCACTTATGCATATTTAAATGATTCATTTGAAACAATGACATAAGTGCTTTTTGTATCAAATCACATGATATTTCTGCAACCTTTCTACTACTTACCCACTTACTCATCCTACCATTTTTTCTTCACTTTATTTGGATGCATTTAGGCTAGCAAACCCTTATCAATCTTTTCATTTCTTTACAGAATAAACTATCTAATTCTAACCTTATGTCCTCCAAGAACTTAGATCAAACTAATGAGCTCCCTTTATTCACTCTACTTATCTAATGATCTGCAAAGATTACTCTGTTTGGTCCGATTTATTCACTACTTATGAACATAAAATTCAAAGCATGAAATAGCCAAGTTTAAACATTTTCACTATCATGGGTTGTGGCATGAGTAACAAGATGCACACAATCATTTATTATGCATAAAAAGTAAATAGTAGTGGAGTTTTGACTTGCACACTTTCATGGTCTCTTTTTGTTTTTTTGTAGTTCATATATTTCATTTTTTTGACCTATTTTCATTCTTTTTGTCCTTTAATTATTCTTTTAGGACACACCCTCTTTACATTTTTTTTTAAATATGGAAAGCATTTGCAGAAAGCAAAGGTATGTACAATATTACAAGGCTTAACCTTAGTCAATCAAAATTATGAGTCCTATTGGTATAAGAACCTAACGGAACCATAAGCCTATATATTTGACTAGTGTAAAATATCTACTGAGTGATGAAGTACATGTTGATTCAAGTTCTTATACCAAAGAAAATGATTTATCTCGAAGCATTATTGTAGACATATGGCAAAAGGAGGGAGCATTTATAGATATGATTAATAATGTCAAATGTGTTTCAAGTGCTAATGGACCAAGCAACATTGTTGTATATCATTACACTCACTGGGCCAATCTTGAAAATGAAATGGTATTTCTTCTAAGAGATAAAAAGAATGCTAGTGAGAAAAATAGTTTTGAAAAGGTCTTGTTTTATCCAAGAAGTCGGCACGTTGTTGTTAAAACTAATGGGTGCCAACCTACAATTCCTTCTTTTGTTGGGTGCCTAGGAAAGTACATGCAAGGTCAGTGCTGCCAGCAGTCCTAGGTGTTGACATTAAAATAATTCCTCAAAATGACAGCAGTAATGGTCTTCTAAAAAAGGGTGACTTGGTTCTTCAAACTTCGACAGGATCAAATAGTTTGTTTTTGGGTGGTCCTTTGTATGATGATATTGAGTACTATGTTGAAGCTTCCAAGGGATATCATTTAAAATCACTTGCGTAGGACCCATTTTGAAGCTTAGCTATATCCTCATCCAATTTGATCGAATGCCCCACTTGACTGGCTAAACCATAAAGAATATTTGATCGTCAGTATTCGACCTTCTATGCACTCCCTGAGTGTGTGGTCCTCAATATAACTGAATTTGTGCCAAATAGTTGCTAGATATGGAAAAAACCTCTTCAATCGCATTGCTTCAAACTACAACCATGTAAGCCTGGATTTTACTATTACTTTCAACGCTTTATAATGAAACCAATGTAAATTCAGGTTGTATGTGGATAAAATATAAAACACTATAAATGCAATTTGTCTTGTATGTGTATTCAGGGGCATACATGATAAAATATTTGAGGGTGAATGGGATACTATTTCAAGAGCTTTCATGCTCTCTCTTGAGACTCAATATGCAACGTGGAAGTAATTTGACCGTACTATAAATGGACTCATATCTCGATAATGCATACAATTTCTTTATCGACATATTGATTAAGATGATGGGGAGCTTTAAATAATTAAAGGAGTTAGTCATATGTGTTGTGCCTTTACTTAAAGAAATATGTGTCTTCTCAATTTGTTGTTCAAGAGACTTCCTAATCTCCGATGTTTGTTAGTGGGTGACAAATTTATCTTGGTAAAAACAAAATTTATGTTTTTCTTTTACATGTCAAATGAACAACATGTTTCAATGTTTAGGAATGTTTGGATTTCCTACTTAGTTGTTAGGTATAACATAAAAAACCTATACAATTATTATATTGATGTAGCTTAGGTTGATTGTTATGTTTTGGTTCATTATTATGTCATGTTTGCAGATTCAGTATAGCCAATAGATATGAAACAAAACCAAGTAATGAATTTGTTTCATATCTATTCCTTAATGAAAATCTACACTACCTAAATTAAAAAATTTAACCTACTATAAGATGTGAAAATACCATAAAATTGTTCCATTGTTTTTTTCCATGATGTTCATAATGAATATTCATGTCTTTTACCTCGTAAATGAGTACAGAGTTGGTTTATTCTGGTTTCAAAATGTAATGCATGAACTTTCAAAATATCCCATACCTCGACATCTTAGATCCCCACTCTCTCATCTCCATATATACAGGTTTAGGTAGACATAACTGAATTTCATGATAGGGAAATCAGTGTATTAGGTTTCTTTCATCATAGCACCCTTGCTCTAGAGATGATAGAACTTGATTTAATTGATGACTTGAATTATGACGATCCACGATATGCAAAGTTTTTGGAGGAGGTGATGTATTTGAATAGAGTTTCAAAGCAAGAAGGATATTGGTATGAGACTATTATTTTTAAATACATGCTTCAAAATCTTTAAACCATTGACCAGTAAAAAGGCTTTTGGGCTTCATTTTCTTTTATATTTTTCTTTACGGAAGGGTATGACCAATGCCGATTGTATGTGGATACGAGGATGAATTATATTGTTGATACGAGGATGTGGACACCAGTGGAATGACCTCTTATTCTTGGGTAACATCGAGTGTGGAAGTGGATGGCAGTCTCATGGAGTGGGTATGTGACATTTTCCCCCATTTTCATTTTGTTTATCATTCGTTGTCTGCACTGTTTCTAATAGTCAGTTTTAATTATTTATCTTTTTGTGATTTATATCATTAACATTCCATGTTTCCCAAGAAAGGTAACATCTTCGGTTGCTTTAAATGAGCAGGTTGTAGGATTAGGATGTTCCCAATGAGTTTTGAACATTTTTTAATATGCCTTGTCGATTTTGGATTGTCATTGTGGGTTATCACTTTAATTGTTATCCGGTTTCACATTTGATTGACAACAAAATTCCATGCTTTTATAAATTATTTGTATGTTAATTTTTAAAAGTATTTAAGAAATTTGTCTTCAGTAGCCACACTTCAAACAATGGATTTCACACTACTAAGTTTAAGGTTTGGGTTATGTATTTGGTTAAAATTTCCCAAGATTTATATCATATCTTAGCCTTTTGAAATTCATTCATTCATTCCATTCGAATGCAACACATCACGACAAGGATGATCCCTATTAAGCTCACCAACTCTGTTACTATGCTTCATGAATCATAATTCAAATGGACTCTAGATTTGGTTATTTTCCTTGACTAAACAATATTAAGAAAAATCCTCTCATTCAAACTCAACCCCAAGTCATACTCAAAATTTTGACATGTGAATAACATTGGCTCGGCAGCAAGTTTGACACCCAAGTCATTGCAAGTCAGACAAGGCTATCCATTTTTAAAAAAATATGATCATATCATTAAATAGTTAGCCCTTGGACTCCTTCATTAAAGAAAATATCATTGTATGATCTTGATAATTGGTCTATCAAAACGTGGATGGGGGAAAATATGAGTTAAGAAATAGAGAAATAAATTTTCCTTGACATTTCCTAGCATATTTTGAACTTTTGAGGGAACATCACATGACACTACCATCATGACACCAACATTTTTTGGTAAAATTTCACTGCAAGAGGCATCCACTGATTCAATTTCCTCAACCCATGAATGTAAATCTAATTCTTCCTGAACATTCTTTCTTCACTTATCCTCCACCATTCCCCTCCCAATTGTATATAAGCATTGATTTCTCTTGCATGCTTCCCTTCGATTGCAAAGTTATACCCATACCTAAAATCCACGTCTTGATCTTGTTTCTTATGTTTCTCTTCTTCTTCTAAGCTAAGAAATAAAAACATTACCTCCCTACCACCACAAATCGATAAACCATTTTTCCTATACTATCTTTTAAGCTTCATAAGATGAATACTAAACAATTCTCGTGTTGTTGCTCCCTCTCCAATTACCATAGAAACATCTTGATTTGGACCAAATCCATCTGTTATGTTTGTAAGATTGGATTCAAAACTATCAAGGTCCTTCAATGGCGGGGCATATCCACATATTGAATGAAAGGGAGGGACACTTAAATTTCCAAACTGAAGAAAGGTAGCTCTCCATCCATTCACATAAGAATATGAAAGGAGAAACAAGTATGACCAAACCTGGAGAACTTTCATCACTCTCTCCTGCAAGGATGCCATATTATAAATTTAAAACACTTCACAAAAAGATCCACACAATCATTACACTAATTATGATATTTTTTTTTTACAAGTAAAAATTACCAGTCGCCTTGCTAATATTTGATGACCAATAAGGGGCTTGATCTTAATACATGATCTATTTTCATCACTACTATCCTCAACATGTTTTATTATTTAGAATGAGATTTTTTTAATTGGCGGGCAAGTTTTTCCACTTTATGTTTTTATATCCCACATAATTAGAATCTTGCTACATTTCGCCTCCTCTACTTCCCTAGGCTACATGTGTTAAAGAAAGTAAAAAACACTAATGATATGTTCTTTTGCCATAAGTTCTTGTCATTTTTTGGATGAATTCTATGGAAATTTTATTCATGCCAATTATGTGGCAAGAAATAATGTTTCATTATTCTTTTTTATCATCTCTTATTTATGCGTTAGCATGCTTTTGTTGTACTAGTTCATTACAACTATGTCATGTAAATATCAGGTTGAGTAGGTTTTACATTTTATTTCCATTGTAGGGCCAACAACTGAACATATAATTTTTCTGTTAGGTTGAATGTTGGGACAACACACTTTAATTTCCACTAGTGCTCTCTTTTTCATATACTATCACAAGTGCACAAATACAAACTCACTTTTATTTTTTCCTTGATAAGAAAATGATGACAACTTTGTATTTGGTAATGAAAAGGATAACCATGTATTGGAGCTATACCTTCACCCCTTCAATTCATCATTTCCTTACCCAATACAACCGTCTCCTATTGGTAACGGAGTTCAATTTCTGAACCAACATTTGTCTTCAATACTATTTCATAATAAAGAAAGAAAACAACCATTGTTGGATTTCCTTGAGCACACAAATACCAAATTCATGTCATTTTTATTTCCTTGGTTAATATATTGCATCATTGTGCTTGATATCTAATTCATTATTATTCTATGCCAGTAAATCTCTATCAAATAGTAGAGAAAGATGACTTCACTATTTTAGAGATATATAATAAGAATTAATTAAAAATTTACAAGGTTATTTCGATTCTCATCTTTCTATTTCACTTCTTTAGGGAAAACTATATATTGAAATACCAACTCATACCATATACATAGTTTGAACATAAGTAATATATGGCTTTTTCGTTTGCAGATATGTTTTTTTCTTTTTTCTTTTTTTTTATCCAAGATATCACAACAAGACAAATTCATATTGTAGAAATTGTTAGAGGACCTCATTGAGTTCAATTTTTCTGATGTTCTACTTGATTGATGCATTCTAATGAAAGGAATGCTTTAAATATGAATTAATATGTTACCAAAACAAATTATATTCAAATTTTATACATATAAAAGATAAAAACAAATGTAAATTCCTTCATTTGATTGTTACTTGACTCTGGTGTGGGCAGGTTACATGGAATGTGATTGGAAAAAGGATGGGGAGACAATATAGAGATCATGTCTTGGATATGATTCATTTGTTGTTGGAGATCCTTCAAGCACTTCGACCATCGACTCTGGAAATGTTTCTACTAAGTATTCCTATGGTTTTTAATGTTGTGATTCTTTCACCTCATGGTTATTTTGTGCAAGCAAATGTTTTAGGAATGATAAGATATCAATGGGAAGGTAAACCATTTCTTTATAATTGCAATGTCCATTCCATGATATCATCTCTTTATTGTTTGATTGTATTTTTAATGTTTATTTCGATGTTTCTTTGTATTTTAACTATGAAATTGAAAGTACTTGGTATTCTGTATGTTTAAACAACAACCAAAGCTTGGAGATGAAATTAATATTACGCGATATTGATTGAAATCCTTTTAACTATTTTGTATTGACATATTTTCTATTGGAAATAATACTGAGAGGGGGGGTGAATCCGTATTATTCAAATCAATAATATTTTTCTTTCATACTCAAATTTATATACACTACTTCAATGAATGTAACCCGCATGTACACACAATTGTGTTTAAGGAAACCAACGTATATATAGAAAACTTATGATTTGGTTAATTCATCATATGTTGTTCTTTAATCCAAACTTCATTAACCATATAAATAGTAACCATGTGTAGTAATATCAGAACAAACCATCACACATAAGAAACACACATGAACACCAAGATTTAAGGTGGAAAGCCAATGCGGGACAAAAACCACCTACTGATGTCTTCTTTTAATATAAGGAAAGCCTATTTACAATATTGTACTGGTGCATACTCATACCAGTACGTAGGCACCCACTTGCAGAAGGCTACAACCTTCTATCGTATTCCAGCTTCTACTGGAAGGGAGCTACAACCCCCCAGTTCTTGTACTAGCTGATCCATTTACTAGTACATAGGCGCTGGCCTACTGAAGGCTCCAACCTTCAATCGTTTTCCAGCTATTAATGGAAGGGAGCTCCAATCCCATCACTCTTGTACTGGCTAATATGTTTACCAGTATGTAGGCACCGACCTATAGAAGGATACGACCTTTTTTCTTCCTCTAGGTACCACGTTTCATAAATTTTCAGACTAGATACTCCTGGAATACAACACCATAATCAGAAGGCCACATTTCATCCAATTTTCATATTGGACCCATCAACAACATTGAAACTCAAAATCAATCACTACTGTAATACAAACATCAAATACTTATGCATTAACCAATCATTGAAACTCAATCATCAATCTCTGAATCACCCACAACTGAATCACTGAAGTCCCATCATCACTGAAGAAATCACAATCAACCAATCTGAACATTTAGAGTACTATCATCAAAACACAGTCACCAGAACATAGAGTACAACCTAGAACTCTGCAACAACCACTAGAACCAACTACAAATTCAAATAGCATATTTCATAATGTATACGTGACTCTGATGAGCTAAACCAGTGTGTATACGTGCTTTTACCAAAGTGAACCAACGTACAGATCTGAAAATACTAACTTAAGAACTTCACAGCTATTTCAGAATCTAGTCATACCCAAATCATAACATTTGCAGAATAAAACATGTGTCAGTATTCAGATCTAGACTATCCATGATCAAATCACATAATGATAATACATTTAAGGTATTATGATCCCGATCCATCATCAATCATCAACCACATAGGTGCATCCTTAGTTCAGATGAAACAAAGCATCAGAAACCCATAACCTGCATACTTGATCTCACACTTCATCAGATATTCATTACTTGCACACTTTGGCCTAATGATCTTCTCCTCCTTATATAGTTTTATGCCTTTCTAAATACCTTGGACCAAAACCACTTAGGACTAATACCTTGGACCATATACCTAGGGTCAATACCTCGGACCAAATACCTTGGACCAATACCATGGATCAAAATACCTTGGACCAAATAGCTTAGACCGAAAACTTAGTTTTCCAACATGTACACGCTTTTCCTCTTGTGAAAGTGTGTGAATACATTATACACTTCTTTTGTTCTGCTAACCCACGCGTATACTCTTCTTGGACAAAGTGAACCTGCATATACCTCTCTTTCTTCATTATTTGGAGTCTGATCTGTAATCCTTTGCTGCTGCATTGTGAACTGTCATCTGAGTGAGTTTCCATCAAGGACAACACCTATATCATAATGCCAACAATCCCCCCCTTTGGACTTGATGGCAACAACAACACCAAGACACTCTCCCCCTTTGACATCAAGGGCAAAGCACTGACCAAAAAGAAGAATTTCATATCTGAACAACTGAATATAAATATTGATCATGGTCCCCCTACGCACATGCTAAATTCTCTGATTAAACTTCCCCTTTGTACATGCTAAGATGCGCTATATCATCCATGCTCCCCTGAGCATATGCATAGTCTGCAAATATTTTCCAAAATAATAACATGACTAAGTGAATTTGAACTTCCTATCACCAATGGCTCATACATATATCAATCTCCCAACCAAGTGGGGATATACCAAATTTCACTCATCCTCCCAACCAAGTGGGGATATACCAAATTTGACTCATCCTCCCAACCAAGTGGGGATATACCAATTGTTTATACATGACAAAAATATAATTACATCATGGGTCTTTATATGACCTTTACATCGAATTATATACATGACATTTATAACAGAGACGAAATATCTAAGCAAGACCATGATAGTCATCAGCAACTATCATACACCATGTATGATATGCACCATAAGCATCTCTCAATAACATCCAGACTTGTAACTCATCATCATTCTGTGTCTAAGTAAGCCATGTCTTCGAGTATCCATGTCTTCAAATAGATATGTCTTCATGTGACCTGCAATAACACCATTCTCTTGGCCATCCAACAATATTTATCAATATGCAACTTAAGTAATTATCCATGTATCTAGCATATTGTATATCCATCAACGAGATAGAAATATGTATCTAGCAAACCAAGAGATCATAGTCATTTGTTAAGATTTATTGATATCATCAACAACAACAATCCTCAACCATGTGAGATCCAATAACTATAAGAATCTTGCATCATAACTACACCATATGAACTTTATGCATCTTTGAAGGCATGATGACAGTAGCATAAAATAACTCAGTGGCTCATCATCAAATAATGAAGTTTTGTACTCAAGATTTGTACTTCTCCTTGTCCTTATGCAAATCACCATGTAAGAAACATATATGTACTGTATACATCATCAAAAAGTCATCCATTATTATCCATAAATCTAATATGAATACCAACTATGTGACCCTAAGTATCATCTGAGATTTTATCATGGGTAACTCATAATCGTAACATAGCAAGATGTATCATTTAGCCACATAAGCATCATCATCATTGACTAGGTACCAAAGACTTCTAACCATAATGCCAACAATTCTTTGTTAGAAGCATATCACGTTCTCCCCCCGAACCTGTTCCACCTATTCACTGTCAGATCTGATCATTGCATATATCAGTAAGAAGTATCAAGGCACCATCATCAATTAGATATACATCAAGTTATCAACAACTTGTGAGGATCAAAAGCACTTCTAAATAACATCCACACACTGCAGTTATCTATCATTAGGACAGAAAAGATAGCTGATAATTGTCTGAATCATATCAAATTAGCTTTTATGAGTCTGTCCCACCGCATTTTTCCTCAAATCAACATATACATGACTGTGTAGATTCTAACTAGCATATATACACAACTTGACTTCATGGAACTTGTGTATGAGAATTAAAACATTGAGGTTTCACACTTTCAGCTCCTTTTGAGTCTATTATGTATGTATACTCTGCTATGCCACATCTTTCTGACTGTAATTCCTTTTTCTTCCATATCTTCGAGTGTGATGATGTTTTCTCCCTTTGGTATGGTGTTCGAAATTTGCTCATGCACCTTTGCTATATGTCCAAACTTGTTACAAGCATAACATCTTACATGTTTCATATTCCTTCTATAATAGTCAATGACTTTGTGACCAAACATATTGCAGGAAAAACAATATCCCTTAAAGTACCTGGAAGCTGATGATCTTTATGTGTGATGGTCTTGAACCATTCTACTTCTCCATCTTGCTGCAACATGTCCAAAATTATGACATATAAAACATTCAGCATTATTCATCGGAGGAAATAACCGACTATCACTTCCATAGTTAGGAGTAAAAGATTTTCTTTGAAGACTTTCTTTCCTTGGTTGTTGATGGGGTTCACCTCTCATCTCCTTGTTGAGCATTTTAGATTTTACATTAGAGTTCCTTGCCTCACCTTGTGAGCTAGAATCACCTTCAGCATATTCATGAAAACCAAGACAAATTTTGATGGTAGGAGACCTTTGACTACTAAGAATATTATCCAAAATCTTAGTATTGTCTTGAAATCATAACTGTTTATCCTTTTCTTCTAATTTACCTTTTAAGATATTTACCTCACCCTGATATTGCTCTTCCGTTTCCAGATATTGCTTCTTCAATATTTATTTAGCCTTTCTTCCTTCTTCCACTTGTTTCTTTAATTTGATAATCACATTTTCTTGTTCTTCAACTTCTTGAGGTAGTTCTTCATTCTACTTATTTTCTAGATCTTCTTTTAGAGAGAGGATGTTAGCTTCAAGACTTACATAGTAACTAGATCTGTCTTTGAGTCTCTTGATTGTTATACACTAATATTTTAGTTCATTTATTAATTATTTCACTTCATCTTGCAGCTTTTGACATTGATATTCCTTTTCGTTGCACTGCTTCCTTACTTTGTTTCCTTCCTCTAGATGAGATTTTAATCTGGTAACTTCTTCTTTGAAGGCACACTCCCTTTTTTTAAATAGATATTGTTGATCTCTGATTTTAACTACGAGTCTTTTAAATTATTTCTCTATGTTACTTTCATGTTGTTGTTTGAGAACATGTTGTTTATATACTTGAAAAAGTTCATGCATTCAACAACAAATTGTTGTTGTGAATAAAATGACAAGGATCATAAATCACACCTCAGATTATTTGTTTTAACAAGTTATTTACAGTTTAAGCTTTTTAGCATGTAACTTAGTTGGCATGATTGTGCCTAAGCTTTCACTGAAGGTTGAATACTAAGTTACTAAGATGTCATTTTCTATGGTGACTTTAATTTTTTTATATAGGACATTTGACCACATAGTGGCCACTGTCGCTCAAATGAAGAAAACTTGTTCGAGTTTCTTGCTCTTATGGGGAAGAATGGCTTTAACATTGTTGATGTTGAAGTATATGTAATATAAATCGTTTATAGTCTACTTTCATTTATATTCTAGTGTTCATTGTCTTTCATGTCTTACACTTTGCATTCTAGGTTCTTTTGTTTTCAGAAAAGGAACTCAATATTGATGGTAAGCAGCAGGATTTGAAGAAAGAGGAGAACGCTAAGACGGGAGCAACAAATGCAAAAAGAGAGAGAAGAGAACTGGTCTAGTGGTACCCTTAAAGCCAATATCCTGCATAAGACACACACATAGAGACTAATTAATGTTCAAGTCTTCATAGTTGGTGAATTCACTTGCAATGACTTGACAACACAATGATAATGTTTTATAGTGATGAAACAACATTTCATGTGTAAATTGTAGTCCAACCAATGTTAAGTTGGAAACTCATATTCTAATACACAACATTTCATATAATATAATTTTTGTGGTTGAAATTATTTATAGTTTCACTTGATATTGTTTAGTATTTTAACTAACATATGTAATTTTTAATTTTCATATTAGATGAACAATTCACATTGTATGATGTTTTTTTCAATTTACTTGCAAAATCATACTAGCTAATCTATGTTGATTAATAACGAACACATAAAATCAACCTAGAACTACTAAATTAGTAGTTTATATTGATTAATAATGAACACAAATAAAATTAATATATGAATAAATTACTCGTTTATAATGATTATTAATGAAAATAAATGAAATGAATATAAACTACTAAATTAGTCGTTTATATAATGAATATGAAACTACCAGAAAAATATAAATGACTATTGCAAATGATTAATTTTTCATTACAAATGACAATGAACATTTTTATATATATGACTATTAGTAGCTAACCTATAGTATCTTATAACACGAGAAAAATTTAGTCATATTTCTTTGATCATTAATTGGTTTCAAACGCCGACTAAAATTTGCATATATATGACTATTAGTAGCTAATTTACAGTATCTTATAACACGACCAACATTTTGGTCATATTTCTTTCGTCATTAATTGTTTTTCTTAGATGATCATATAGTAATATATTTTGTTGTATATTTGGTTATTAATTGTGGCAATTAATGACTAAATCAATAACTAAATTAATGACCAAATTTATGACTAAATATACTACTAGATGATAAATTGAGACAATCAATTAATGACTAAGCTAAAAACGACTAAAAGTTGGTCGCGTTATAAGATACTGTAAATTAGCTACTATAGGACACTGACTGAAAAATAGTCATTTATATATAAATTTTAGTTGTTGTTTTAGTAACTAATTAGCCATTTTGTACTAGCGTATATATGCAAATTTTAGTCATCGTTTGAAACCAATTAATAACCAAAGATATATGACTAAATTTTAGTCATGTTATAAGACACTGTAAATTAGCTACTAGTAGTCGTATATATGCAAAATTTAATCGTCATTTGTAATCACAAATTTATCATTTGCATTAGTCATTCATATTTTTTGGTAGTATCATATTCTTTATATAAATTACTACTTTAGTAGTTTATATTCATTTCATCTATTTTCATTAACAATCGTTATAAGCAACTAATTTAGTCATATATTCATTTTATGTGTTCATCATTAATAAACATAAACTACTAATTTGGTAGTTTTAGATTGATTTTATGTTTTCATTATTAATCAACATAAATTAATTAGTATGATTTTGCAACTAAATTTAAAAAAAAAATTGGCATACAATGTACATGTTCATATAATATGAAAGCACAAAGTTACATATGCTAATTACAATAAGAAGTCATATCAAGTGCAACTATAAATAATTCCAACCACATAAATTATATTATATAAAATTTCAAGTATTACAATATAAGTTTCCAACTTAATATTGGTTGGAGTATAATTTACACATGAAATATTGTTTCATTGCTTCAAAACATTATCATTATGTTGCCAAGGCATTGCAGGTGAATTCACCAACTCTGAAGATTTGACCATTAGTCTTTATGTGTGTCTTATGTGGGATACTGGCTCTATGGGTACCACTAGACCAGTGCTCTTCTCTTTCTCTTTAATTTGCATTTTGTCGCTCTGGTGTTATTGTTCTCCTCTTTCTTCAATTCCTGGTTCTTACCATCAATATTGAGTTCCTTTCCTGAAAAAAGAGATACAATGCAAAGTATAAGACATGAAAGTTGATAAACACTGAAATATAAACTTAATTAGACTATAAAATATTTATATGATATATACCTCAACATCAGTAATATTGTTAATGTCATTTTTCCCCATAAAAGCAAGAAACTCGAACAAGTTTTCTTTAGTTTTGCAGTAGTGACCACTATGTGGCCAGATGACCTATATAAACAAATAAAATAAAGTGTCACCCTAAAATAAATTTTGTACCTACTATGTTCTTAGTGTACAATATTTGTTCATGAAATGTTATCTTCAGCTAAAGTAACAAATGCAAATAGATGCACACATTTCTATCCCAATATTTTGAATTCCCATGCTTATGGTACATTACAATTTTGATTTTATCCAACATAATCAAACACATTGGAGCTAGCAATTTCTATTAAGAATGTTTCATGATTCACTTTTGTAGTTGTATCATTTCCTCTAGTTATCTTGAAGAAGCAATGACACTTCAAGAATAAAACCGGTTAGTAGAAATCTAATAGGTGGAGCAAAGTATTGCTAACACAAGATTACAACAATAAACTATAAAATAATAAGACAAAAATTTGTAAATTATAATACTAACTAGGAATATAGATTCAACGTAGTAATCTTCAATTGTCAGTATATCATTAAGGGAGAAAAGGAATCCAATTCCCAGAAGCCAACAAATTATGTATGCCCCTTGTTTTCCTTGTAATTAATTGAGAAAGATTAGCACATGAAAATCCCATTTAGAATCTCTGAAATGATTCTATAAATATTCAAATCAAACATAATGTTACTCATTCATTTTTCTCTAATGCAGACAAAACTGAATATGCTAACACGTTTTTGATCTGGAGAGCTATCTGATTCAGTGTGTCCAAAATCATTGCTTATTGTCATGATTGTTTTTTTTAGTGATCATGAAATGGGCCTATATAATATTTTATAAAAAAAACATAATCTTCAAAATATATTCCATTTTTCTAATTCAAATTAAATTTCCTTCCACTTTATGGCATTCAATCAAATGGAAATATGTTTCCTTTAACAATTCACCGTTGTAATATATTACTAAGCGAGAAGCTACGTAATGAAGTTATTAGTGGTTGAATACTAATAAATCACAAATACATGCAAGAAATAACACCACTATGTCCTAGGCATGCCAAGTCTTTATCCTCTTGGTTGGAAATATTACTTCATGAAAACAACATATTTGACAGAGAACTTTTATGAAACTAACCAATGCCAGTGTATCCAACAACAATAACATTTCTATTGGAACGCCCTCACAATGTGTGGAATTATCAAACATGTGTCCTGCACTTCCCTATACACACTCCTCTTTCTTCGTATCTTTATAGGAAACCCTCAAGTTCTATACTCTTGCAAGTACTACTACAAATTTCTAGCTCTAAAGGCACTCAGATTTCATATAGATGAATGTATTGTATCTTGGTTCTAAATGATAGACAAAGTGATGGAAGCATAATGGAAAAATGGATGCAATTTGTGGTCTTCAATTGGAAAATGAATTAATTACTCTCAATCCTAGTAATTTTGATACTACTTAAAGTTTCATTTCCAAGATCTATCTCTCTAGCCTCAATTAAAGATTGTAAAATTGAGAAAAGTGATGAACAACTCATTTTGGCAGTGCTCTCTAAGTTAGGCAAGTTTTATTCAGTGTTTTTTTCCAAATTTATATTGAAATCAAGCTGTCTTGGGCCAAGATTTTGTGAGTCTGCCTGCTTTTGATGCTTTTATTGAACAACCACTTGCGAGCAGGATAAAATCATCGAAATGGGTGCTCTTGTCTATGGAATTTTTATAGCTATCTCACCTTCAAATTCAAGGATACAACATAAAAAGGCATCCAAGGGAAATAAATGAAAAGTACAAAGGAGTGTTAACTTTTCAAATCCCTCACTAAAACAAGATTTTAAAAGAAACAATAGACCTCTTAAATGTGATTTTTATGGAAAGGTAATTCAAAATCTTGTTTGTAGAAATTGGTTGCCTTCACTTCAAAAATGAAGAAACAAAATCAAATTATCAATCTATCTTCTTTTTCCAAATGTACAAGAAATGCTAAACCAATCTTTGCTATTGCAAGTTTCTTCTTACCTAAATGGATAATTGATTATGGAGAAACCCATCACATGGCTGCACCTAAGAATTTGTTTGCTTCCATTAATTCATGCAATACAGAGCATATATTTATGGGTAGTGGGCCTATAGAATATTTGATCAAAAATCATATTTTTCAAAATATATTCCATTTTTATAATTCAAAGCTAAATTTCCTTCCAGTTTATGGCACTCAAAAAAACCGAAATGTTTTTCCTTTAACAAGTCACTGTTGTAATATTTTGCTAAATGAGCAGCTATGTAATAAATTCTTTAGTGGTGGAATAATAATAAACCACAAATACATGAAAGAAATAACACCACTATGTCCTAGCCATGACAAGTCTTTATCCTCTTGGTTGGAAATATTACTTCATGAAAACAACATATTTGAGAAAGAACTTTTCTGAAACTAACCAACGCCAGTGTATCCAACAACAATGACATTTCTATTGGCATGCCCTCAAAATGTGTGGCAATATCAACCACCTATCTTGCACTTCCCTATACACACTCCTCTTCTTCATGTCTTCATAGGAAGCCCTCAAGTCCGATACTCTTGCAAGTACTGCTACAAAGTTCTAGCTCTAAAGGCACTGAGATTTCAAATGGATGAATGTACTGTATCTTGGTTGTAAATGATAGACACAGTGATGGAATCATCGTGGAAAAATGGAAGCAATTTGTGGTCATCAATTGGAAAATGAATTAATTACTCTCAATCCTAGTAATTTTGATACTACTTAAGATTTCATTTCCAAGTTCTATCTGTCTAGCCTCAACTAAAAGATTGTAAAATTGAGAAAAGTGATGAACAACTCATTTTGGCAATGCTCTCTAAGTTAGGTGAGTTTTATTCAGTGATTGTTCCACATTTATATTGAACTCAAGATGCCTTGGGCAAATCTTTTGTGAGTCTACCTTCTTTTGATGCTTTTATTGAACAACTGCTTGCGAGCAGGATAAACTCATCGAAATGGGTGATCTTGGCTGTGGAATTTTTATAGCTATCTCACCTTCAAATTCAAGGATACAACATAAAAAGGAATCTAAGGGAAACAAATGAAACGTACAAAGGAGTGTTAACTTTTCAATTCCCTCATTGAAACAAGATTTTAAAGGAAATAATAGACCTCTTAACTGTGATCTTTATGGAAAGGTAATTCAAAATCTTGTTTGTAGAAATTGGTTGCCTTCACTTCCGAAATGAAGAAACACAATTTAATTGTCAATCTATCTTCTTTTGGAAATCATACAAGAAATGCTAAACCGATCTCTGCTATTGCAAGTTTCTTCTTACCTAAATGGATAATTGATTATGGAGCAAACTGTCACATGGTTGCACCTAAGAATTTGTTTGCTTCCATTAAGTCATGCAACACAGATCATATCTTTATGGGAAACACTTCACCTTTACCTCTTCAGGAGAAATTTTTCATTGAGATGATAGATGACATGATCAACAATGTTCTATATGTTTCTAATCTTTCAACTAATTTTCTCTCAATTTATCAGATTACAAATTTTATTTCAAGGAAAACAGTCTTGTTTACTCTTTTTTTTTGTTTCACGAAATTGAGGACCCTTCACAAATTGTTGCCATAGGGAAAGTGGATCATCATGCACACTTCAAATTATTTTCTCATTTTGTAGTGGAGCCTCCTATCAAAGTATTACTTGGTCACTCAAATGAGTTAACTAAATTATGACATGAGATTTGTTCACTTAAACTCTTGCTATGATTATAAACTAAGTAAAATTGGGTCACTAATCTTATTTTTATTTCTCTTTTCGATGGTGTTTGTACTGGGTGTGTTCTTGGCAAGAATCCTCAAGGTACCCCTAAGTCATGCTATGGAAAAACATCAACCATACCTTCCACATCGGCAACAACACTCCTAGGAGGCATCCCAACCACTCAGGAATCCTGCCCATGGGTCCCAGTGACTTTTCAAACCTCTTTACCTCTAGATGCTCTCATGATATAGGCATATCATCATCCAAGGACCTCTGGATTCTCTCACAAGCCTACATGCCTCTGTCCAGAGACCTTTCACAGTAGACCTATGCCAGCGTCCATGAAATTTAAGGCACTTTTCTAGCCCGGAATATATTCCACTACCCATAACGTGATGTAACTTCCAAAATCCATCAAACACATGATGACAAGGCTAATAAACCAAAAATAAACCTTAGTACTAGGCCCGACCATCCCCAACTAGGATTGGCATTATGTCAAACACTTAGCATCAATGGAACCTATAGGTTTAGGATACAAGAGAAAGCATGAATGATTGAAAACACTTATGAAACATGACAAGAAGGATCAATACCTTCTCCATTGAACTGTTATAACATCAATTAGGTCTTGCATCCATCAATTTAGTAATTACAAGTAAATACATGAGATAAACATGACATGCACTAGTCAATTAACCAAGCTTATAAACAACATAAAACCATGTGAATAACATAGATATGAAAACCATTAAATCCACATATATACGAGTTCAAGAGCAATAGAACTTAGCTTTCATAATCATAGCTAGATCTGACCAGGTTCCAGACTTCCACATACCACCCGACTGTATACATTATTGAACCAAATCTTTCCTTCAGCGAGTCACCCTTGTTCCATATTGTAAACATGAATATGGGATCTCATGGTTAAACCAATCCAAAAACAATCTAGGGAATCCAGAGGTTAAACCACCTCCACCCTCACCAAACCATGATTGCACCAAACCGATGCTCTGATCACAACCAAACCAAACATGGAATGCCATCGAGAATCCATCACTATCATTGAGGAATTTTTTGTCTCCTTTTCTCTCAGGCTTTACCAAAATCCAATACCGATCACTAGGCCCTAAACTGAGACCAATATCTCAGGCTTTACAGTAATCCAAACTTACATCACTAGGCCCTAAACCAAGACTTCTCCCTCGGGATTTATCATGTATCCCGCAAAAATGGGTCAATGGATTCCTAGGCCTTTGGGAACAACCTTGAGACCACCACCACCCTGGATTCCAAAATCCATACAGAAAAACAAAGCTCAAAACGGAGATAAACATCCCAACATAGCATGGCATACAGAAAAGGCAAGGCTAGTCTGAAAACCACTATCATAACCCAACAAAACCATGCCACTGATAGAAAGAGAACCATACACCAACATGCAATGCCATGCATTTCAAAACCATATAAGAAACAATACATGCAATATGTTACCTAAAAGTATTCATGTTGAAGATGTTTGATCGTACTCTTCTTTTCTTGATCATTTTTTCCTTCATTTCCTTTCCTTGTCCTTCCCTTTCTTTCTTTTCCATCCCTTGCTCCAAAACCTTAGCAAAAACTTGAACCAAGAGCTTCCAACTAATCCTCAAAAGCCTTTTTATCAATGAGGCCTCTATTTTCTTCAATTTCCATTATTTTCCTTCAATTTCCTCCTCGCATGCAACTTGTGGCCTTTCACCTTACTTTGCTCCTAATTTCCTTTATTTTCATAAATAAATGTGTCAAAAATTCAATATACCTTCTAATGCCTTTTCCATTGTCCTTAGCCATAATAAACAGAAAATAACACCCACGCCAAGATGTCATGCCCAACATTCATCTTGGAATATGTGTCCCTTACCCGTGGTCTTATTTTTCCTTTGTTAACATTTATTACATGGAATCTTCACCAAGGTTTTTATAGAACCCTCCCCCTTCAAGGATACCGTCCTAACTGTTAAACCACACCAAGACCTTAGCAAAACTAGTGAAAAACAAATATACCACCCATGGAGCTTTATAACTTAGCTCGTTATAGTATTTACAATGAATGGCCTTCTGAAAGAAAAACATCATGACAACATGACAACATATCGCATACTAGAGCTTTATAGCATAGCTCATTATGATTTTTACAATAACCACATATACACATATGCACATTTTCTAAACTAGAAAATAAAAGGATATGATGCTTGTATCAATCAACAAGGGAATCCAGAGGCTCACACCTCCACCCTCAAAGTAATAACAGGATTCACCTCCTTCCCAAGAAGTCCAGAATCCATTGCCACAGTCAAAGCTGCATCTAATGTCCAACGCTGCAATATTGCGCCACTTTTTCTCTCAGTGAACAATTACCATCTCATTGTTCCAGTGCACACTCCCAATGTGCATCTGATTCCATATCTCAATTCTCATGACCAAACAAATATATCTCAGACCTCCCTTCTCTTCTACAAATCCCATCAAGCAATCCAGTCAACCCCTTCCATGCAATCACTCAGCTTCCAAGTTCCCCAACATCACCTATACCAGGTGATCCATCCCTTGGCAAGGCTTCCTTGCATAGAAAGATCAACAAACGAGGCATATACTTGACTCAAAACCATCATATCAGTCATAGCATGCTCCTTTAAATTAATGGACACTATTAAGTGCTAGTGTCCTACAATATCCCCACTCCTAAAGTGCTTTACCAGCATACTACCTCTTGTTCCAATTATTTTTGTTGTTTCTTCTAATGCTTGCAGTCAATTTCAACCACCCAACTTGAAATGTTCATGCTTTCCTTTTCCAAGCACATAATTTCCATTAGATTCAAAATAAATTGAAATATTTTCACATCATACCTCATTGGTAGCTCGTCAATATGGTACACTTGCAATCATGTTTCCTTCCTATCACAACAAGTCAAACTAGCATCTTTGATCAAATCATCATGTATAAACATATCACATCAGCTTAGCTCAAAACACAACCATAATAGATCAACATGACAAATCACATATAACCATCGTAAACTAGAATCATAGATCACATGTATACATCATAGACCAGAATCATAAATCACATGCAAAATAAAACTAAAAGAAAATACGAATACTTATCCTTTAATGAAGCCTTAACTTCTACCTTTGTCCTTCTTTTGTACGCACACTGGATCGGTTTCCACACTCGACAAACACCTAGTGCCTTCTCCTCAACCATATACACATACACAGAGTGTGCATCACACACATACAACCTCACACGACATACAACACCATGCAATACATTCACCTATACCTTACATATGACACATACACCTACACCTAGTGTACAACACAACACAATACATATGCCCACATCTGGTGTACACCACCAAACAATACATATGCCTTCATCTGGTGTACAACACAATACATATAAGCACATAGAGTACAACATAACAAATACACATGTCATGTTACCTCAAATACATAATGTGCATACACAGTACTGCATGCCCTGAACACAACATGCATGACATGCACATAATACCGTACGTACGTACACAAGTACCATATCTATAACATGTACAAAATGCCACTTGTACACCACACCACCTGCACAATGTGTGCACAACATCTCATGTACATGATACCATATGTACACAGCATCACATGCATGACATGTAAACAACACCACATGTACAACATGTACACGGTACCACATGCTCACATCACCACTTGTAAAATCATGCACACAACACCATATGTACATAGCACCATATGTACAACATGCACATAACACCATATGTACATAACATTGTGTATACAACATGTACATAACACCCTATGTACACAACGCTACATATCTAACATGTGCACAACACCATATGCACAAAATAGTACATATCCATCATGCACACCATACAATATGTACACAACACCACATATCCAACATGTTCATAGCACCATCTATACCGAGAACCTCATATGCAATATTCACACAACACTATCTATACCACCATCTACATAACATTGCATAAACAACATGTACACACATTATATATGCACCGTGTGCACAAAATCATAGATGCATCATGTACAACATATACAACATTTGCGCAACAATAGTACCACACATCCAAAACCACATTGTCTCTACCAAGAAACCTTTCTTCCAATGTCTTATCCATGCTTGTCCTAGCATGCCACATACCACACTACTTTTCATTTCATTGATATATCCCTCGGTATAGAGCGTCCATAACATAGACATAATAGAGTCACAAAATATCTACTCATAACCACATGATACTGACCTCATATATTTTTCATGACTACTCTTCTCACTTGATTCCCATAAGACCAAGAACTTTGTCATGCCATTCACTTGCATAAGCAATCATTCCTCCACAAGAATGATCCATGACAGCCCTATCAGAAAGTGACATAGATACTAGATACACAGATGCATATACATAAACATTAGCATAAAATAATCATTATCTATTAGAAAACAACATACATACACACATGTATATACATATAAATTTTAACATTAATAATCATGATCCATGATGACTCTGCCAGACAAGACATGCATACATGCATACATGTATACACATATAGACATCAACATAATCATGATCACAACATAATTACTAGATAGCATAAGGTCAAAGTTAAGAGAAGTCCCCTTATGTGTAACACATGCACAACCTCGAGAACAATAGTTCCCAACATAGCCAAGGCATATGATTCCTCAAATCCATTTACTTCACCTTTCTTGTTAACTTTCTCATGTTTGTCCTACCGCCATCCATTTACACTAATGGGCCCAACCAACTTAGCTGATTGTCATACTCTTGAGTCTTACATCACCTATTTAACTTCATTCAGCTCTCCCTAAAATCCACTAAATTTCCTCTTTCCCAACCAATTCCCAAGACTCAAAACATAAAAGGAAAGCACAAGAAACAAACATAAAGAAAACCAATAACAATATGACACCACAAACAACATCGCATGATTATGCACTAGACATAACAAAAATACAAATCAAGTGCAAGAAAATTACAAAAAGAACAAGACTAACCACATAAACCATCAATCAATCCCCATTGTTTCTCGTGCTTCTAAGGGAAATCTCATCCTGAGCCTTCTTCGAGATTTCATGGAAATTTCTTTTCCATGCAATCCCTTGCATCATATTGCCATCAACACATAATTCTTAGTGCTTAAATAAACATAACAATACACCAGTTACCTTGTCTTGTTGTGCCAAGCACATTTCCTTGTGACTGAACACGTCCAGGCCATCTGTTAAGGGACTCCAATTCCTTTGACATATCCACCTATAACTAGAAACTAGTTCATGTACCTGTCAAACACATTTTCATAACTATAGCACATATCTACATAATGTCAGACAAAATCAAGGTTAAGAAGATTTCCTGTATTATTATGAAGAATTTGGTATCTACGGATAAATACTAATTCCCTAGATAAGTAGTTATATCTAGAAAAAAAGTTTAAAGCAATTTAACCTTTTTCAATAAAAAATAGATAAGACAAAGAGAGTGAGAGGACCTACTTGTACTTTCACTTTCCTCTTGTCTCCTTTGTATCAATCATGTCGCTCCTTCCCATACTTAACATGCTTGAGAAGTACCTATAAACATCAATATAAGAGAAAGAACCAATCAAAGCAAAAGATCTATTGATTACAAGTAAATGGAATCAGATACATTCACACATATAAGCATCACATATCAAGATAAGCATATGGAAAAAGGTGCAAATACTTTATTGAATAGAAGGAAGGATTACAACCATGAAGCCTGACTCGATGTCACTCCTCCAGCTTTGGTTCCATCCACATCACATCATAAGCATGATAATCAAGTAGCATAACGAAACTTACAATAGTCTCAATTCTCAAACAAACATTATCTCCTTACAATTCATCAAATTCCAGCCCTTGATCACTTAGATGAGTGCTCAATTTATAGGAAGATGGAGGAGGTTCTATCATCAATGAGGGTATTGAATGGCCTTACATACTTAGAATTAGTTCCATGGAGGAAGGGATGAGAGGATAGGAGGTATCTTAACTCATTCCTCATCCATTTTCAAGCTCATAGGGGATGATAAGTGTGGGAATCTTCTAGAAGGTTCCAGAAGATAAGAATATTCCCCAAACCCTATGTGAATTTCATTCAAACTCACCCAGTGTAGGTCAAAGAGGGCCTAAATGCTCTGCATAGCACCTTGGCATGGACTTAATTGCTCTGCAGCGCACCCTTGCATGGGCCTACCTGTGCTGGTCCTTCTAGATAACATTTCTGGATGTCTTCAGGTCATGAAACTATCTGGGAAGGAGGCATTCAAAAGGTTGACTCGTTTAGGGCATGTAGCAACTGAAATTAGGGTTTGATGAGCCCTAAAACATTAATCTAGATGATGGGAGTGATGTGCCCAAATGGACCTACAACGACTACCCCTAAAGCATGAAGTTGAAAATGTAATGTCAAGTGAAATGCTTTACGATATGATGAGGAGGTTCTGAAGTGGTTGGTTACCTACATCGATTGCAATAAATTATATCATGATATTTTGATTTTTTCTCATGAATTGCTGAGGGAAGGCATACCCATGCTCAAGATATAAACTTTCATTGCAAGTACATAGATAGTCATTTGCAGATATAGACCAGAGATTGGAATGACCATCAATGTAAAGCCATTGTACGAATGATTTCGTACATTCCCTGAAATTGCAGCCTGGATGGATGAAACAAGATCTCATTCAATTGTTCACTCAAGTACGAGTCTAACCATGTGAATATGTGATTTGAAATCGAACATGTGAAGACACCATCTAATTACCAGCCAATGATGTAAGCCGTTAACAGATGCGAGAGAAATCACTGATAATGATAATGATCCTCAAGGTACTGCATTACATTCTGCATGGTGTGAATAAACGTTTTGATGTTGAACACCATACAAATTCTTTCAGTCAAAGGCCAGTGATGTCAACCTGTTGCCGGAAGTGGGAAACCTATCATTGATGTATGCAAGCCTCAAGGTACTAGGAGCGTTTTTCTAAGTCAACTTCTCGAATAATGAGCTAATGTCGACAAGAAGCGACTCATCACAGAAGGGCCTTGATGATTCCCACATCAACAAAATAAAACGAGTGTAATGATTTGGGAGATGGAATTTGACTGACGATACAAGGTTCAGGAATGTGGTCACGAAAATGAAAGTTTATGATATTGCAAAGGATGAATTTTAACTAAATGACTTCTCTTGAACATGTCGGCGACACTGAAATGAATTGGTAGCATTGAACAAAAACAAAGTGATGGATGGTATGATATACCAATGGTATGATAACCACCAAGCTGATAACCCAACCCAAATAGTCATGGTGATGGAGTGAAAGTGTCATTTTCAAGAGAGACCTGCTACCAAAACTGGTTTACCCCTTTTTCGATTTTCCCCAGTCATTACTGACTAATACCTCTTTATTTTTATCAAGCTTGACGAGGATAACATATGCTTATTGTATAATTTCACCCTTTGGGTGAATCCATCGCTATGTGATGTTTTAACGAGTCAATCGAAGGTCAAACTTGGTCATGTCATGATTGACAAGTTTGTTGCTAGTTGATGTTTTAACGAGTTTAACGACAAAGATAACTTGTTCCTTTTCATGTTTAGAGAGTTTGAAAAAGGGACGAAAAAAAAATTCACAAGTTCTTTTCCGTGGATTTGTCTCTCACGCCCAAAAAAGCATAAAATAATATGAGAGAGAACCTATTGACCATGTTTGGTCAACGTATTCCTTTTTCATAAATAATCTATCTCAGCCCGAAAAAGGGTTAAACCTATACTGAGTAGATGTAATTTCCATTCCGTTAACGAGCTAAAAAGGACAAGCACTCGATGATATTTTCATATTTAGAGATTCTGAAAAGAGCTTGAAAAAGAGATAAAAGTATGCTTTGTGGTCAAAGATGCAATTTATAATCGAGCATGTCAAATTCTATAAGTTAGTTATAAAACCTACTCAAAACACCACCAAATGGATTAAAAATACCTATTTCATGAGTAAAAATAGGTAAATACTAAATTTTATTCGATTAATGAACATGAAATAAACATAAAACAAGTATTTTTACTATGTCATTTTCACCATTTGATATTTACCATTCAGTTTTGTGCTTTGGGCTAGTTTTTTACCTTGAACTTCAGCAACTGATTGTGAGAGATTCCGTGGACCATTTTCTCATGTTGTTCAGACCAAGTAGGAGATCCACCCTTCCTCTTTCTTTTCATGTCATTCTTTTACTAATTCATGCGAGTTTTAGGGTTTTTTGGGGCCTCTGAGGTTATATTTTTTCACCCTGGAATCAGTGCAAACTTACATGTTGAAAACTGTGCTAAAGAGAACCTAGATAAAAGGCTCCCTGCTCTGTAGTGCACTATCTCCTTTCCTGGGTTGCACTGGGGGCGTTTCCCAAATTTGCTTCACCTGTTTGCTTCAAAATTTGTCCTATTTTTTGCATGGAAAGGATCCTAATTAAGCTTATGGTTTGATTGCAGGCTTTCATCGGATCATAATGACTATTACTTGGTGAGAAAGAGAGAATGAAGAACAAGAAATGATTGCCCTAAATAATTTAGGTACAATTGAGGTCCTCAAAAGCTATGGGTTGCTCAAATACTTTAGGTTGTCCGAAATGAGGCAACAAATAGAACTATTGCAGTTCCTAGTTCAAGCATGGGATCCGACAAATCAAAATTTTCACATAAGGCACAAAATGGTCCCTATTATGATCGATGATGTTTACTTTCTTACCAGGTTGTCGAGGCGAGGTGCCCCCATCTCACTTTCATGATTTGCCAATGGAGGTGAATCGGTGAGAGATTACATTCAACAGTTTTGTCGACTAGGTACATAGCCTAGGAAGGATGGGAAAGTAAACATCAAGGATGTAAGTGATTTTCCTTTGAGAACTATCCTTTTCACTATCATGAATTTGGTTGGCAGTGTGACACTTCATCTAGCAAACAAATCATATATGCATTATGCACTACAGTGTCTTGAGCCAAAACTATTCAACTGGTGTGAGGATGTACTTTCTTCACTAAAAGAACAAATCACCAAGGTAAAAAGTGTTAAGATGAAGAAGTTTAGCTATGATTCAATCTTAATCACTTTTTCCTTAGAAATAGTTCCATTGATGCAACCACAACATGTAACATTGGGTGTAGCTAGTCCTAGAGATCCACGGATGCAGAGGTAGGTCGGATTGATGGCTAGACATGTGGGTCAGTTAACAATCATCTTTTCCACTGCATTCTTAAGTTGGATCGATTGATAGCACATTGTCATTGAGGAGCATCCATACTCAAGGATGGATTTTCATGGAGATCTAGATTTGATTCTACTAGTGGGTGCTCAATGGGGTGCTATAGGTAAAATTTTGACCAAAATGTTTTTTGATTTTTAAGTTTCTACATGTTTCTGTAGTTTGAAGTTCGAAGGCTAAACTAAAATCGTTCTCATGCATGCAGATGTGGGTAATATTTGATCTATGAGGGACTAACAGGAGGCAGGTGGGCCAGTGAGGAGAAACATTGGGAGAGCGGTCCTCCAAGATTTGGATTTGGCTGAGACCTTGGTAGAGTTGCAGGATCATGTGGAGGGATTAACCCTTGGTATTCCTGATGTCTAGATCAAGGATTTACCTATGAGGTTGTAGTGCCATACTATTGGTGTTCCAGGCCATTGGATGCAGATCTTACGCATGATAGCTCAGGGTGTGACCTATTATCATGAGGATCACTAGGTCTACTTGGGATGTTTTTGCATGCATTTTCAATTTTTAGGTCAGATGACCAAATGTGTCTTGGACACAAATTTTGTATAACTATTTTAAAACATCTATTTATTTTTACTTTAAGAGCTTTTATATGTATGGCTATATGAAATCCTATTTAACTAATGTTGTGAATTGAAAATTACTTTTACATGTGTCACAAATGTCTGTTTATCACATAGTTTTATAATGAGTCAGTTAATGTGTTAAATATTTTGGAAATATGTTGATATTGAATGTACTCAAAATGTCTTTCCAAAAAATGAACTCTAAGGAACATATGAAGAATTGTTTGATTTCAGATAGTATAAATGTTTGTTAGTTGTAGTACAATGAGTTGTGAATCCAGCCTAATGATGATTCGGCAGATGCCAAGTGAAATGGCATTAGAGAGAAGTTCAATCAACGGGCTATACTCAGCGATATTGTTCATCAATCGACGAATACAAATCCCTTAAAAACTCACTAACTCACCAATTGGATCTAAAATGGCTCATGCTACAGAAGATAGGTTCTGCATACTACAACTAGTACCATCGACATAACCAACAAATTGTTCCAAAGGTTCCAACATCTGCAACAAATGCAAACTGGATTACTTAACTACATAAAAGCTCGAAAATACACAATGACACACACACATACAATTAAAGTGTATACACAGTGATTTTTACAACACTTAGTTAAGCATAGTAACATTTGGGATACAACCCATTTTGGGGTTGTGACTATGGAATTCCATCATAATCCACCCACTCATAGGATCCTTTTCCCAAAACATGCTTGACAATATTAGGACCCATCCAAAATGGTTCAAATTTCCCTACTCCTAGTTTATCAGCTTCCTTATCGTAAAGCAAGACGAGGTCTCCTTCTGAAAAAGGGCGAGGCTTGACATTTATGTCATATTGCGCCTTGATTCGTTTCTTATGCGCTTCGTTAGCCAATACAGCTTCATAATGGGTTTCATCTAGATGGATAAGTTCTAAGAAATGCACTTTTTCTTCAGAAGTGTTGGGTAACAAGCAAATCGCAAGTTTGAGAGATGAAATTTTGCATTGTATCGGCAAGATTGCTTCTAGAACATACACCAATTGAAAGGGTGTGAATCCAGTTGCATTTCTCACTGAGGTTAGATATGCCCACAAGGCAAAGTACAGGATTAAATGCTAGTTTCGTTTACGAACCCCCATCACTCTTTGAAGCATTTACTTCAAGAATTTGTTGATGGCCTCAACTTGTCAATTCGCTTGTAGATAATAAGGGGTAGAACTATCATGTCAAATTCCTAACTTACCAATCAACTGAGCCATCATGTGATTGTGAAAAATGTGACCCATGATCTGTAACTATAGCCTATAGTACACCAAAACGGTCAGCCACGTGGTTGAAAAAGGAAAGAGCAGTCATTTCACCACTATTATTTAATCTTGGCATCGCCTTGGCCCATTTGGTAAAATAGTCAACGACAACTATAATGTACCCATGCCCCCCAATCGAGGTGGGTTTACATGTCATGAAATCCATGTCCCAATTGGTGAATGGTCCAACAACGACGACATGATGCAATGTTGCATGTGATAATCTAGCTTTACGGTCATCAATCTGGCATGTGTGATAGCTTCTGATGGAAATTATTCAATCTTTAAATATATTAGGCTAGAAGTAACCAACACAAAGAATTCTCTACGTGGTAGCATAACCAAATAAGTATCAACCACAAGCACTGGAATGGAAATAATTCAAAACTTTCTTGGCTTCCTCATGAGTGAGGCACCTTCGTCAAATCATATTGATACCACAATGGTAAAGAGTGCCGCCAATGATCAGATAATATTTGGATTGGTATCGGATATTTCGTTGTTGTGAGCGAGAGGTATCAGGCCAGAAAGTTTGGATCTAGAGATAAATTAGTATATCTCCATACCACGTGTGAGATGATGAAATCAGGAACAAAGACTCGTCCAGAATTTATGGTTCTAATGTTGAATCGATGATATTCGAGGGAAGATCGCAAAGTAGCTCGATGAAAACTAGAGATTTCTTTCATTTGGACTTGATGAATTCCAAATCAAACTCCTCTAAAATGACTATCCATTTTGAGTATTTGTCCCCCAATAATTAATGTGACAAAATATATGTCATAGGGTTGCAATCCAAAATGACAATGGTCTTTTGGAGTAGGATATAGTGATGAAATCTCTATATTGCTTGAACAAATGCGAAAGATAGTTTCTCGACGTAAGAGTACTTACGTTCTGTATCGTTGAGATTGCGGCTCAAATAATATATAAAATGTTCAATCCCATCTTCCTTTTGGACTAAAACTATTCCAATGGTTGTATCTACAACAGCGAGATACAAGAAGTAGTCGTTTTGATAATTCGAGGAATACATTAATGAGGCTCTAATCAAGGTATATTTAAGAGCATCAAACAAAGCTTGCGCAACCTAATCCCAATGAAAGGGTACCCCTTTTTGAATAAATGAGTAAATCCTTTAGTCATTTCAACATAATTGGGAATGAATCTCCTCAGAAAGTTAGCCTTCCCTTGGAGTCTTTGTGACTGTAGTAGATTAGAAGGTGGAGGAAAATCAAGGATTTCTTGAACCTTAAATGGATTGAGTTGAATTCCCTCCTTAGACACTACGAATCCAAGAAAATGACCAGAACCAATAAAAACCACACATTTGTGTGGATTGAGTCATATTTTGTAGTGTCAGCACCGTAAAAATATAGCTCTCAAATGCTACGGGTGATTAGACCGCTTTCATGAATGAGGAGGTAAATCGTCAAGGTAAGGTTGAAAAATATGTTTGATGTCATGGAAGGCATAATTCATTGCCCTCTGAAATGTGGCCCCTACGTTCTTCAAACCAAATGGGAGTTTTCGATAAGCGAATGTGCCCCAAGGACAAATAAAAGTAGTTTTAGATTGGTCCCGTGGGTGGATATTGATTTGATTGTAGCCAAAAGAACCAACCATAAACGAGAATATTTCGCATCTGGAACATTCATCAATAATTTGGTTGATAAAGGGAGTAGGATAATTGTCTTTTGGACAAGCCTTATTAACATCCCTATAATTGATGCACACTCGTATTTTCCCTTGCTTCTTCATGACAGGAACAATATTAGAAACCCAGTCAGTAAGGGGAACAGGGTAAATGAAACCAGCATGTAAACTTTTTTCAACCTCTACCTTAATGGTAGCAGCCTTCCTTAGATACAGGTTGAAGGAGCTATTGTACTTGTTTGAAATTAGGATACATTTTGATTTCAAGTTCAACTATACTAGAGTCAATTCTTGGCATATCCTCGTATGACCATGCAAATATATCTCGAAATTCATGAAAGAGAGCACAGTAAATATCAAGTTCTGATGGAGAACAAGATTTTCCTACATGAATATTTTCTACAACATTAGGTTTGGTCGAAATACTTACAGAAATGGTTTCTTCAATATTTGACAAGTTTCACTTGGAATCTACTGTATCTATGAAAATGGAATTCGAAAGGAAATTAACAATTGAAGGGTGATAAAGTTTGTTTGAATAATCTTTGATGTGATCTGGAAGATGGGAATGATGATGATAATCCTCCCATGGTTCTCCCTCCATCATAATTGATTGGACGATTCCTTCATCAGTAGAAAATATATGTGAAAAAGGACTGGAAGAAGTACCAAATTCTAATGAATGATCTACCCATACAATTGAAGAAAATGGATTTGGGTTTGCCGCTCAAGCTATAAAAATTGATTGCTATGAAAGTTCAATAGGGCTTAGCGGCATGATTTCAATACTACTATCAACTTCAAAACTATTGGTAATCCTCCTTAAGTCAGATGAAGTGGAAGATATCATGTTGCAAGTCTCAACTTTTGCCACTTCCGCCAAATTTGATGGTGGTGGTAGTGAAAAGGTACCCATTAGGGAAGAGTATTTAGAGACCTACACCAATGTTTTGGAGAGATAGCGGGGGTCTCTGTACCAATGGAATGCTTCCAGTAACCTGTGAACTAGAGGCGAAGAAGGTGAGTTTGTCAATAAATGTGATTCCACCTTTATGAGGAAATGCACTCATACAAAAGTATGCTGAAACCATAGCATCCATGGAATAAACCCATGACCTTCCTAGCAAAGTGTTATGGTCAAGGGGTCCGTAAACTACCTCAACTTCAACCTTTACCTTTTTACGTCCTAGTTCAATTTATAGATTACTCAATATTCCATAAGGCGTATATGTGTGACCGTCAAAAGCTTTTAATGTCGTTGGTGAATGTGACAAAGGCAGTGAACCAAGTGTTTTCCAGCAACTCATAGACATTATACATGTAGATGCCCCCTCGTCAATAATGGTTTGATGAACAAGTTTATTCAAGGCATTTACTTGAATTAGAAATGCTAATTGTGCTAGTAACTGTGGCATATAACCCACATGGTTGAAAACCACAAGATTGGAATCAGTTGGATTGATTCCACCAATTACTAACAGCAAAGCCTTCTTTTTGGAGGGACGGTTTTGAAGTACCTCGAACATAGACATAGCAAAATGTCACTGATCCAGATCTTCTACTATATTATAATTCTATGCAGCTCGAGCTCGAGGATTAAATGTTGATTTGTGTACAACTCCCTTAGCTGGTTTTATCATTAACTCTGGAGAAATACGTGGTGGAATAGGATCATTCGAAGTTGTAGTCGAAGGTTAGCTCGATCAACCTAGTTATTCAAAAATGATGGTCTATTTCCATAATCTTTACTTCGTGTTGACACCAAAACATCATCTTTCTGCTTAGAGGTGGATAGCATAAACACTTGGGAAGTGGAAGCTTGGTCTGTAACAACCAAATTTGTCTCCAATTTTGGAAAAGGATCAGTCAATACTATGGATGTATTAGAAGTCTTTCAGAAGCCTTGAGACTTCGGAGCGGTGCGAGCAATCTCATGTAAAATGCTCATCGTTACAAATCAAACATGGGTAATTGAGGTTTCCTAGCCAAAGAGGATGAATCATAGGATTTCACTTAAGGGGAGTTATTTTATTTCTTCTTATTTTTCCCCTTTTTCTTACCCCTTGGTTGCTTTTCATTCTTGCCCTTGTCAGATGACACAACATTTATTTTGGAAGTAAGAGCATTATCAGGTGCATTTGTAGTTTGATTGGTAATGGCAAGTCTTTGACCAGATGGTCAACCTGTCATTTATGTGCTCGAAGAACCAATCACACTTTCACCGACATGAGAGTCCATACTCGATGGTGGAGGAGGAAAAGTGAAATTTGGCCAGGGTGCATTCAGAATCTTATCATAGAGCATGCCAAACCATATATAAATCAAATCCAAATATTAAGCATGAGCAATTACTTGCTCTTCTGTGACAACTCCACCTTTCACCACATCCTCAGTGATAGATGGCAGCAAGGATTTTATAAACCACTTAGCCAAAAGCTGATCAGGAACAAAAGTTTTAACCATGTGACGATGATGATGCCACTCATAAATATGATCAAAGATATGAGTAGCAATAGTATGTTTAAAGTTTTTTAATGGTTCCATTCCAGTCTCATATCGTATGGGTAACTGGAAGTGATTTAAAAATGTGGTAGCTAAAGCAGTGAAGTTATCAAAAAAAGCTCGTGGTAATTCGATGTACCACTTCGCTGCCAGACCAGTAAGCGTTCTCTAGAAAAGACAAAGTCTAACAAAACCATCATTCAAGGAGTTTGATGAAAACCATAAATGAAAAATTATGACATGGTTAGACGGGTCTTCTTTAGGATTTCCATTGAATTTTGGAATATTGGAAGGTAACTTATGAGGAATCACCGACCACCAAGGTGCATAAAGAATTAGGTCATTGGTGAGCCGATTTAGATTTGGTAACTAAAGTGTCACAACAAAAGGTGTCTATCTCTTGAGGTTAGGTTGAGCATATCCAGGGTAAGATGGAATTGCCTAGGCAATGGGCCTTTGTGCACCAGCATAAGGCATATGCTACTGGTAACCTTGATATGGGTAAGTTTATTGAGAAAATATGTTGTAAGGTTGTTGTTGTCGTGCACCAGGGTAATTTTTTTGTTGTCCAAACCCAACATAGGCTTGCTGATCAGGGCCTGGATAAAATTGTTGCTGACCAAACCCAGCATGAGCTTGTTGGACAAGTCCATGTTGAGGTTGGTATTGCTGGAATTATCATTGTTGATATTCAAGCTGCCAAGGCTGTTGAATCAATTGTTGTTGTTTCCCACCAATGTAAGCTTGACCAGGTTGTGAATACATTAAACCAGTGTAAGTCTGAGTCATTCCAGTAAATGGTAAATGAGCCTAAAGTTGTTGGACTCCAGACACAAGTGGTTGTTGTAAAACTACCTGAGAAGGTTGGATCTGTATACCTGAAACTTGGGGGTCTAAGGTTCAAGGGCTAGCTTGCATAGGTTGCAATACAACAATTTGGGCTTGTGACTGTCGCACAGTTGTAACAACAAGTGTTCTAGGTATGGACGAGACAAATTGCATAGGTTGTGATGGATACACAAGCCTAGGTTAAATGGGCATGGTTGGCTACCACTGATAGACAGTCATTCCAGGTTTACCTAAAGACGACAGCATGCCGACATATGGTTTCTCCCTAGAATATGGATGATAAGGAGAATATGCATATTGTTATCCATATGGGGGTAGTCTAGTGTAGAGCTGATACATAGGATGGTAACCATATGAACTAGCTTGATGTGAACTTGATGGGTCCAGCTATTTGGTAACCGTAAATGAGGAACCAGATAAGATTCCAGCAGAGGACATTGGTGAAGACCAAGGGTTAGAAGCAGCACTTGAGTGGGTTCTTGATAAAGATTGGTAACCTGATGGGACTGTTGGAACACCAGATAAGTGTGACTCAGGTGTGGTAGTAAACATTGAAGAGTTGTGACAAAAGATTCTGCTGTAGCCATAATAGATCGTATGGTCTGGGATGTTGACTCTACCATCTTCAAATGTCCAAATAAGTTTCCTAATGAATCAACAAGTGTATGAAAGAAATCAAGATCAAAAGAAGGAGTGAAATGAGGAGTATAAGGATACAGATGCAGTCTAGTTCCAAAATGAAATGGATGTCTAGGTGATTCTACCTCAAGTCCTCTTTTATTGAAATCAAACCAGGTGGAAGAATTTCACAGTCTGGTTCATAAAATATTTTTGGTTGTTATTGAGGTAAAGAGGAGGTCTCCACAGTGACAGATGTCTGAGAATCTACCGGTTGATCTTCTTCCAGTAAGGTAATAACTTCTGATTGTTCCACATCAAGATCCAAATGTTCTGGTAGAAGAACAAGTTTAGTTTGGGCTTCGTGAACAACTTCTAGTTCAAAAGTAACTTCTGATTGAACAATGATGGGTTCAGGATCTAGTTCTGGTTGAATAGATTCAAGTTCAGAAGTAATTTCTTGTTGAACAACTTCAGATTCAGAATCAACTTGTTGTTGAACAACTTGGGTTACCATTTCACTCGATTTAGTTCTAGATTCCTCAAGTAATTGTGGAGATTCCACTTCAGTAACAGATGTACCAATAATTGTAGGAGTAGCTTGGGTCATAGTACTCACCAGTATAGTTTTTTTTGGTAATTCAAGTGAAGAGATAGATGCTTGTGAAGTACTGGATCCAATCATACAAGACTACTTTGGCCGAATAGCTGTAGTTTCGGGTGGTAAAGGCGATTTACTCTCTGCTCTTCATGAATGATGAGGTAAGGGTTGATTTTCCTCCATAATTGTTGATTGACTTTATTACAATAAATAAATAAATAAAAAAGCAGTAAGCTAGGAAAAAGGTTTACCAAGCAACTGTGAATTGCAGAATACCTCCTGGCAAACCAAGAAGAACGGGCAGGCAATCTCCCTGAATGTTGTGTTCGGTGTATCACAGTGTACAAGGCGGCCGACTCAATTACCTAAGGGTCAATAGCAACCTAGTTTTGTCCTCCCATATATACCTAAAATTACATGGAGGCCCAATCCGTATTAGCGTTGTCTAATGAAAAACCACAGAGTGAGAACATTCCCATATACTTTATGTATTGTAACACCACCCTATATACCCGAAGGTATGTGGACGAGCTACGATATACTCATGTACATGGAATGAGATATCACACTCGAGATGTATTCCAGACAAGTTAGTGACATCTATTATGTTTTACAATGTCAGAACACATATCTAGCCTAGAACCTCTAAATTAGGTAAATTGAGGTTAATTTTAAGTTGATCTTGATTAGGAATTTTCCTTTCAAGGTTTACCACGTGATGTATTTTAAATTCCTAGAATACAACTAATATGATAAGTATTCTTTTCTTTCAATTTAACAATGGAAATCTTAGCTAATAGGGAAAGAGCAATTATATTTCTTTCAATCAAAGAGAAAAGAGCACAATCTAATGCAATTTCCCTAAACTATTCCTATGAGCACACACAGACTTTTTCAATGCACGATGCAAGTTTTTCTTTTCAATTCCCTTAATGTTATGATGAACAAAAGAGGAAATTAATTCACATACAATCGATCAATATTTAACAAGAACGAAGACCTTACAATAGTTCCGTTTCGAAGGTAAAGAAGAATTTTACAACTCTTTCTTTTGGACAAAGATTAATCGACTATAATCTAACTTTGACCATGAATTGATAATGAAAAAGAAATCATTTAAGAAACATTAATCAATCAAGTCAAAGTAGGGCTAGAAAATGAGATACAATCTTCATTTCTGAGACATGACATTCATTGATCATTCAACAAGCAATCAAAAAGAAATTTGGTAAAAAAACCCTATCCAAAGGTGGAAACCTAACCCAAGGAGGATCAATGCAGCCCTAAATGGGAGATAGTGCACTTCAAAGCACTGTCCCTATGCCGAGGGTGCTCTGCGGCACACTGTATCCCTCACAAGCATGCGCTGGTGACAGTAAGCCATTTCAAGAGGCAAGCAAACACAATTTTTGACCAAAATTCACTTCAAAAAGGCTGAAATACAATCAATGAAAGGAAGTAAGGGCTACTAGAGTGTCCTAGGATGTGATAAGCTGCTTGGAATGATGATCGTTCCACAGTGGAGTCACCAATTTGTTATGAAGAATTTTTTATCTATGGATAAATACTAATTCCCTAGATAAGTAGCTATATCTAGAACAACAGTTCAAAGAACTTTAACCTTTTTCTATAAAAAATAGATAAGACAAAGAGAATGAGAGGACCTACTTGAACTTTCACTTTCCTCTTGTCTCCTTTGTATTGATCCTGTTGCTCCTTCCCATACTTAACATGCTTGAGAAGTACCTGTAAACATCAGCAAAATACAAAGAACCAGTCAAAGCAAAAGGTCTATTGATTACAAGTAAATGGACTCAGATACATTCACACATATAAGCATCAAATATCAAGATAAGCATATGGAAAAAGGTGCAAATACTTTATTTAATAGAAGGAAGGATTACAACCATGAAGCCTAATTCAAAGTCACTCCTCTAGCTTTGGTTCCATCCACATCACATCATAAGAATCATAATCCGGGAACATAATAACACTTACAATAGTATCAATTCTCAAACTAACATTATCTCCTTACAATTCATCAAAGTCTAGCCCTTTATCACTTAGATGAGTGCTTAATTTATAGGAATATGTAGGAGGTTTTGTCATCAATGATGGTATTGAATGACCTTCGATACTTAGAATTAGTTCCATGGAGGAGGGGATGAGAATAAGAGATATCTTAACTCATTCATCATCCATTTTCGAGCTGATAGGAGATGATAACGGTGGGAATCTTCTAGAAGGCTCCAAAAGATATGAATATTCCCCAAACGCTATGTGAATTTCACTCAAACACACCCAACGCAGGTCAAAGAGGGCCTAAATGCTCTGCATAGCACCCTGGCATGGACTTAACTACTTTGCAGCAAACCCTTGCATGGGCCTACCTATGCTAGTCCTTCTAGAGGACATTTCAGGATGTCTTCAGGCGATGAAATTGTCTAGGAAGGAGGCATTCAAAATGTTGACTTTTTTAGGACATGTAGTAACTAAAATTAGGGTTTGATGAGCCCTAAAACATTGATATGGATGATGGGAGTGATGTGCCCAAATGGATCTGTCACTCATTCATTTGGAAATAGGGTTTCCAAACATATCCAAAGGAATTCTTTTCTACTTCCCTTATATTACCCTTTTTACCTTGTTGCAATTGAAGCTTACTATGTAATGCCATATCATGCAACTTTTAGGTATACATACACATCAACTATTACCTTGTCATGCTAATACCAATCATGTTTCCTACAACTCTTTAACATGTCAACTACATGTTACAAATATCATGACAATCATATCTATCAATTTGAAATAAACCTTTACTAAGACTAACAATCATGTCATAATCCATAGTGAACTCATCGTCATTAGACATAATGCTACAACTGTCACCTACTACACTCAAGTACATATCAACTGTCTCAACACATATGTGTTAGTAAAATCCTCTTAAAACAAGATCATTTGAGAACATACTCATATTATGAAATTCAGCAAACATTCAACCAACTTGCAAACATACCATGTTAAATAAATCAACTAGAAGACATAATAGATACCAAAAATTCAAACACTAGATAAATGACATAAGAAAACTCATAACTTAATGTATCTCAGGGGAGGCTATCTTGTCTGCACAATCAATCCAAATTAGCAGGATATATCTTTACAACATATCAAATAAAACATAAATAAGGTCACGATATCCATAATAGTCACTAGCTAACATGTTCACATCATAAACTCATAACTGAATGTCATAACCCTAACCATTTGCGTAGACCAATCCAGGTTAGTACAATACATACAACATCAAGGTCTTAATGTAATAACCCTAATCATCAAGTTAACTAACCTATAATAAAAATAAGTTATATATCATGCTCATCAAAGACATATGACCTGATCATCAAACTAATTATCATATAAAAACAACAAGCTAACCTATAACATACTCATCAACAACATAATCATCAATTTATATAACCTAAAACAATAATAGAAATTCATACAACCACAGGTTACTATCATCCATGACTATATGACACATGTGCATATGACTACACTAATCAACTAGCATCTATCATGTATGTAACCATAACATTAATAGAATGAAAGGCATACACATAACCATAATGCATATAACAATCCTTAACCTACATACTATCATGCCCAACATACAAACATGTATGACAACAAGCTCTTACTATGAAGTCCAATGCTGCAACTTCACTTTAATGATTTGCATCTCCTGCTCTATCTCAGCCAACACATTAGCATCATAACATAACAATAGAATCATGATGACCTAATTGCATACAATGATCTCATGCACAGTAACCTTCACCATTACAATGCATGAATAAGAACATATTTACACTGACATGCATATCAAATGCATATACAACCATACATTCATGATGACACATTGCATAACAACACCATCAACCTTCACATGGCGACATCACTACAACCATGATCAACACCATGCAAATGCAATAAGCACATGGGATACAATCATAAGTAACACATATGCAACTGACATGTATGCATGAAAAACTGTTACTGGGAATAGTGTCCACTCAGATGTTGCTATTCCCACTAAGGCTGGTAGCTATCTTAGAAACAAACAAGTAATGTCTACTTTCATTTTCCTTTATGAAAATAGATAAGAGTGGAACAAAGGAGACCAACCTTAGTCTTGCGCTTGATTTCCTTGTTTGATTCCTCTCCTTCCTGATAGAGCTTTGTCGCTTCTTCTTCGTCTGCCCAGCTTCAAAGAGCACCTGTGGAATCACAGCAGCATACTATTATCAAAGAACAAAGATCTATATTCATAAATAACACATGACCAAATGTGTGTTAACCATACAAATGCATATATAAGAAAACATACAAGAATATGGAGGAAAACTTGAATAGCTTTATTAAGATCAAAAGTAGCAAGAGGATTAAAACCATGTATTCTGACCCAGCATCATCCTCCAGCAAGAAAGCCCTTCTTCACCTCAAGTAAAGCTTAGATCACCCAACACTACGAAATTACACCAGAAAACCAACAACACTTCTCTGCGAGATACAAGATTCCAACCTCTAGATCTCTGTGATGAGGGGTCCATATACAGATGATTGTAGGGAGGTGATTCATCTTCTAGGGTCATGATTAGTGTCCTCTCTTCGATAGTTCCTAATTCCACTTGGAGAATGATGATCTCTTACTCATCCCTGGTCAAAAACAGAGAGGCAAGTGTCAGAGGGGAAGCTTCTAGAAGATTCCATGATCTTCCACCTCGTAATTTGTCGCTACCATTTGTCCATTCCCAACCATCGCACCCTACAGAGGAGCCATTCAGTATGCATCGCACCCTGTACACTGGGAAGGTGATATGCATCACACCCTCTGCACTCGGTATTCAGTATGGTCCAGTTTTGACCATTTATGAGCAGTTTTTAGTGGAAAACTTCTAGGAGATAATGTAATCAGCTGACCTTGTTCCTTTAGGCAGTGAAGAAACACTTTTAGGGACTTAGGAGCCCTCAGTTTATGGACATTTATGATTGGGGTTGTAGTGCCCAAAAATGTCTATAACAGTTTCCCCCTAAAGCATGAGGTCGTTAATCTTTTTGATGTCGAGTGAAATGCTTTACCATGAGGATTCGAAGTTGTTTCGAGCTGGGAGGTGACCTGTAATAAGTTACAATACAATACATTATCTTGACAACAATTTTTCATGATCTAGCTGAGGTGGGAATTCCCATGCTCATATTTATAAATTCATTTTCATGTACATAGGATAGGCAATCGTCTATGTGGCAGACTGATGATTTGGACTCATCATCCTTTGATTTGGATGATCTGTTTGGCGATGATGTACATTTGATGTCTTTATATTCCTGAATATATCGCAGCCCGGATGGATGAAACTAGATCTGGGGTCTTCAAAACTCGTTCAATCTTCACTCGGAGTACAAGTCAATCCATGTGAAAAATGTTCTGGAGTCGAACATGGAAAGACATCGCCTGATTACCAGCCAATGATGTAAGCTGTTAACAGGCGTGAGAGGAATCACCAATAATGACAATGACCATCAAGGTAGTACTGTACAATTTGCATGTTGTGAAAAGGGACTTGGCATCGAACACCACACAAAATCTCTCGGTCTAAGGCCATTAATGTAAACGTGTCGCTGAAAGTGAGAAACTTGCCATTGAGGCATGCAAGCTTCAAAGTACTGAAAGGGTTGTTCCTAAGTCAACTTCTTGGATAATGAGCTGATGTCGAAAAGAAGTGACCCATCGCAGGAGGGCCTTAATGAATCCCACATCAATGACACGGAACGAAGCAAATGATTTTGGAGGTGAAAACAATCTGACGATACAGGGTTCAAGGTGGCAGTCATGAAAGGATGGAGCATGAATGTATTGCAGTGGGTGAGACATAGGAAAATTGTTTGAATGACTTCTCTTGAACATATCATCAACACTGAAGATGGATTGGTAGTGTTAACCCCAAAGATGGATGGTGTGACAGACCTATGGTAATGACCAGTGAATGGAACAGCCCAACTCGGCTTGGATGTGGAAGGAAAGTGTCATGTTCAAGAGCGACTTGCTACCAATAAAGCTTTTTCAAGTTTTCTTCCAAATTTTCCCCAGTCATTTCTGACCAGTACCTCTTTATTTTTATCAAGCTTGAGGAGGATAACATATGCTTGTTCTATAATCCGCCCTTTGGGTGAACCTGTTGCTATATTTTAGTGAGCCTAGCGACAGTGAAACTCGTTCTCGTCCATTTGGACGAGTTTGTTGCTATTTGGTTTTAACGAGTTTAACGACAAAGATAACTCAGTTATTTTCAATTTTAGAGAGTCTGAGAGGGACAGAAAGGAGACTCCAAATATTCTTTTTCGTCATGTGATCCCTTAAGTCCAAAAAAGCATAAAATAATACAAAAGGGATGAATTTTCGATAGTTTTAATGAGCCGAACAAGACAAGCGCTCAATCTTTTTGTGTAATAATCCCTCAGGTCCAAAAAGATTAAAATCTAGAGGAGGGATAGCACTTCCGATGAATTTAATGAGTTGGAGAGGCTAATCGCTTGGCAATATTTTCATATTTTACGAGTGAGTTGAAAAGAGCTTAAAGGAGACTCATTTTTTAGTAACGAGTGATGATTTCAAGTAGCAGCTGATTCCAGGTAAGGTTTGGAATTTTCCAATCATGGCAGTGTCACAAGGATGGATAATAGAATCACTCTTCGCAGATGTTCCTGAAAGGGGTAAACAATCATATGGAGGTGAATGATCGGCTAAAAACAGAGTGGAGGTGATGATGAGAACACGACCAAGGCTCAAAAGATGGCGATAACGCATTCACAATGGTTATTTACCAGTTCATTTTTTAATGAGCTTAAACTCTGGGGGAAACATTTTCTCATGACTTATGTTTATTTTTTAACGAGCTTGAACTATGTACTAAAACTGCTCGTGGGGGGTTTACTTTTAACGATATTGAACCCTGCGGTAACATTGCTCGCGAGTCATATGATAAGGATGTCTCATTCAAGATACCATTTTGAAGGGGCTTGCACCTTTTGAAGCTTTGCCCCTGAGCCTTTCTTTATGCACGCTAGGAAATGACCAACCTTACTGGTTTAAAAGGTTAGAGGTCCTACAAATTTAAAAAATAAATGATCGCTCTTCGCTTGCATGTGGAAAGGTTTGCATGCCCCCAGGTATAGCGAAAAATTCCCAGGTTACCATGAAAGTTCTATCTACATAGCAGATAAAATGCTTCCTTGGCGATGTCTACCAAAATAGACAAAGGTGAGTGGCGTAGAGTTACTCCATTCACATAACTTTAACGAAGGTATCTTATTCCAGCGTAATCCCATTTTCCTATGGGGACGGGTGTGTTAGACTAGTCATATATCCCCAACGGAAAAATACTCTATACCCAAGGTTTTCCTACTGAAACAGACTAGGGTGCATGCCCCCTAGGTTTCAGTCACATCCTCCTGAATCACCTGTGCTCATCAGGTTGACGGGCTAGAGCTCGATGAGACATTCCTTGTGTGAAAATACCATTTAGGGATGGCATTTGACTATCTGCGATGTGTGAACCGGGGAATGACATTTGGTCTACCAGCTTGACCATTCTGCCTTCGTGTGGAAAACACGTTACTCTAAAGAGCAAGGAGACGATGGCTCCCATGCAATAAATATAGTCGTTTCCAAGGAGTAGATTATAATACAAGGGTCCTTGAACTACCATCACATTGATGTGAATGGTTTTCCTTCTCAAAGTAATGGGCACATTTGGAAGGATCCCTATTGGTCGACTGGTTCCTTTGTCGAAGCCTGTCAGATTTCTCATTTCAGGAAAAAGCAATGGCGAACCAAGCGCTTTCCAAGCAGTTGAGGAAAGGATACTCACAGAAGCCCCTTCATCGATGATGGTACCAGCCATGACCATTCTGTAAGCTTGTACAATGATTCTGAATAGTACACTAACTGGTAAATGGGGTCTGCCTAGTAGATTCCAGTCGAAGGAAATGGCTACGTTGCTTGGAGGTGGGACCGAGTAGACGACCAGATATGACTCTGATGAACTTCCTTCCTATGATAAAGGAATGGGTGGACGGCCCCCAAGTTCATCAGAGTCTGTGTTTACGAAAATAATTTGAACGGTGTCATTCTCTTTCTCTTTAGTGACGGTATCATTCGAAGATGAACACTCTAAAGGCAAGACTGGGTCAAATGCCGCCTCTACATTTTGACTTTTGTCTGGTATGGATTCAGAGGGTTCATTTTCAATGATAAACACTTTGGCTGACCACAATGACGGGCCAACCGGATTTTCAACCAGTGGTGGACTTGGTAAGAGTTTTTTATATCCAGGAGGGAGCCGTAGCGGTGAAGCAGGACGATCATCCAAAACTCTTTTAGCTTCATCAAGGAAGGGAGAATGGTGGACGGAGTGATTTCCTTCACACAATTTATAAGGAAATATGGGATTCCTTTTCTATCCAAGTGTTTCACTTTCACTGGTTGATGGTGTGCATTCAACATGATCATCAGAGGTTGACACCACTGGATTGTGTAAACGAGGAGACCAGTCCCTTAAGATCTGTGGGATGCAGGGACAATCTCGGTGATAGTGGTCTCCATTGCAAATGACACAAGGAGATTTAGGTTTAGACGGTGCAGTGTGAGGATTTTCTCTAGATGACGTTTGGTTGCCCCCTTACGATTTTGGTTCCTTTTTCTTCTTTTCCTTTTTCTCTTTCGGCTTCTTCTTCTTCTCAGTTACCTGATTTTTACCTTTATCATCTTTATCAAGCGAAGAGGAAGGAGGAGAGGGAGAATCAGACGAAGTAGAAGGTTGGTGACAACTCTGGTATCATCTAGTTGCTGACTTGAGTATTTAGGAATTACGGTATTCTGAACGATAGAGGTAGAGAAGAGCCAGAGAGGCAAACCAATTGTCAACCCTAGAAGTGACAATGTGACTAGGATTTCCTGCAAGGGGAAATCCTTGGTTGGTAGACTCCATTTTTCTCAACCTAAAGACCAATGAGGGAATTTATGATGTTAGTCCGATTAAAATAAATTTTAAATGTTTTGACACAGCTTTTTTTTTCAATTTTAAAGAGTCGAGAAAAAACAAAAGATGACTCTAGTCACCTTCGATTTTTATTGAGCCTAAAGTGACAAGTGGTCAGAGGACCTTTTCTTTTAAGGAGTCTGAAAAGGAGAAAAATAGACTTCTCTGGAGATCTAGGTAGAGGGGATTACCAAACCAATCACAAAACTGCAGAATACTTTTTACGGTACGGCAGTCAATCTTCCCGAATGCTATGTTCAGAGCATTGTGATCGATAGGGTGGTAGACATGGCTTCCTAAGGATAAATGATGCAGCCTATTGTGGTCTCCCAATGAATACTTGATGGTACGTGGGAGCACAAGTCCATACTGGCACTTGCTGTCTCAGAGTGGAGGAATCACCCAACCAACATTGAAAACAATAGTTACCAGGTTTTACGATGCCGGAATGCATCTATAGCCTAGACCTCTAGATGTTGTGCGTTAGGTTCCAAAGCATTGTTAGATTCATTAAATTTATTTTAAGTTGCTCTTGCTTAAAAATTTTCCTTTCAGGTTCACTGCATGATGTGTATACAATTCCTAAAATGTTGTCTAAGATGATAAACACATGTTTAATCTTCTTTTGGCAATGAAAATCCTAGCTACTAAGGAAAGAAAGTTAAGAATCTTTCAACAAAGAGCACAGAGCACACGCTAAATGCACCGTCGTAAATCAAACCAAGCAGTCAAAACGCAAATGCACATGCATGTATTTCTTTTCAGCCTTCTTAATGTATGAATGATGATAAGAAAGCTATGTGCAAATATAAATTATTTTCAAAGCGACAATAGTCAACAAATTTCTTTTCAAAATGAAATGAAGGTAAGAGAGACACTTTGCGACTTCGAAATGAAAATTGCTTTTCGACACTTTAAAAACTATTAATTCAAATCATATGCAATAGTAACTATATAATCGACTATCAAGAACAATGGGATTGTCTTCTATGACTGAAAACGACAGCTACGACACTTTCAAATCAAGAAATGACTGTTCGACTATACTACTTCTTTGCAAAAGAGAACTGAAAATGGCGCACAATACATAAAAACACTTACAGTTCTTTGCACTTTAGAGGTGGAATAATGTAAGAGAAGGGGGTTTTCACAGAAATACACTGACCATAGACAACGAAACTCTTGAATAGGACTGAAAATAGTGAGGAAAAACCAAAGTCTGAAGGTAAAGTTAACCTTCCCTGACCATCGCACTTGTCACACAGTGAATTCAGTATGCAATGCACCTACTGCACTTGGGAAGTGCGATGCATATAGATTGCCTTGAAGGCAGGGTGTGATGGTACCAGTGCGAAACTTTAAACGAGTTTTTATTCACAATTTTCAATTCAGTTTAGGGATTTAGGCGAAGTAAGTGATGTTCAGTATATGTAAATCATACGGGTTGATCTAAGGAGGTTACTAGAGCCACCACTTAGGTAAATTAAACTGTTTGCATATCGATTATTTAATTCATAAACAAAACCTAGAGATAGACTGAAGCAACATTGATCTAATTTGCATTTATATAACAAATGCATTTCGAAGGCTAGCTAGCCTGGCTTCAGGCTCCGTCTATAAGTTTATAAAAGAAACAAATATAGGCTAACAAACAATCTAGTCGCTCCCAAGTGGAGTCGCCATTTTGTTACCAGGAATAGTGTCGACTCGGATGCTACTATTCCCACTAAGACTGGTAGCTATCTTAGAAACAAACAAGTAAAGTCTACTTTTGTTTTCCTTTATGAAAATAGATAAGAGTGGAACAAAGGAGACAAACCTTAGTCTTGCGCTTGATTTCCTTGTTTGATTCCTCTCATTCCTGATAGAGCTTTGCCGCTTCTTCTTCGTCTGCTTAGCTTCAAAGAGCACCTATGGAATCACAGCAACATACTACTATCGAAGAACAAAGATCTATATTCATAAATAACATAGGACCAGATGTGTGTTAACCATACAAATGCATATATAAGCAAACATACAAGAATATGGAGGAAAACTTGAATAGCTTTATTAAGATCAAAAGTAGCAAGAGGATTACAACCATGTGTTTTGACCCAGCATCATCCTCCAACAAGAAAGTCGTTCTTCACCTCAAGTAAAGCTTAGATCACCCAACACTATGAAATTACACCAGAAAACCAACAACACTTCTCTACAAGATACAAGATTCCAGCCTCTGGATCTCTGTGATGAGGGATCCATATATAGATGATTGTGGGGAGGTGAGTCATCTTTTGGGGTCTTGATTAGTGTCCTCTCTCTGATATTTCATGATTCGACTTGGAGAATGATTATCTCTTACTCATCCCTGGTCGAAAATAGAGAGGCAAGTGTCAGAGCAGAAGCTTCTGGAAGATTCCATGATCTTCCACCTCGCAATTTGTCCCTGCCATTTTTCCATTCCCAACCATCGCACCCTACAGAGGAGCCATTCAGTATGCATCGCACCCTGTACACTGGGAAGGTGATATGCATCACACACTCTACACTCGATATTCAGTATGGTCTAGTTTTGACATTTATGAGTAGTTTTTAGTGGAGAACTTCTGGGAGATGATGTAATCAGCTGACCTTGTTCCTTTAGGCAATGAAGCAACACTTTTAGGGACTTAGGAGCCCTCAGTTTATGGACCTTTATGATTGGGGTTGTAGTGCCCAAAAATGTCTATAACATAAACACATTCACCTAAGGAGAGCACAACCACACTCTGATAACACTTTGCAACACCATCCTCCCACATCTACCCTAGTAATTGGCCAACTAGGGTAAACGTTCAATGAGAGGCTACTATGATATGGTTCAACCTCCTTGGTGACCTTAAGGAATGGAATCGGGAAAAAAAAATCAACTATACCTTCCACATCAGCAACAACACTCCTGGGAGGCATCCCAACCACTCAAGCATCCTCCCCCTATGTCCCACTAACGTTTTAGACTTCTTGACCTCTAGATTCTCTCATGCTATGGCCATGCCAAAGTCTAGGGACCTCTATAACCTCTCACAAGGCTACATTCTTATGTCCAGGGACTTTTCCCAGCACACATGTGCTAGCGCCCACGCGATTTAAGGCACTTTTCTAGCCCATAGTTTTGACCGTTGCCCATAAATTGTTATAACTTCTAGAATCCATCAAATACATGATGACAAGGCTAATAAACCAAAAATAAACCTCAGGACTAGGCCTCACCATCCCCAACCGGGAACAAAATTCTATCAAACATTTGGCATCAATGCAACCTATAGGTCTAGGATATAAGACAAAGCATGAATGAATGAAAACACTTATGAAACATCACAAGAAGGATCACCATCTTCTCCATTGAATTGTTATAACATCAATTAGGTATTGCATCCATCAATTTAATAATCACAATTAATTACATGAGATAACCATGACATGAACCAGTTAATTAACCAAGCTTATAACTAGAATATAACCATGTAAAGAACAAAGATATGACAACTATTAAATCCACATATAAAAAAGTAAAAGAGCAAGAGAACTTAGTTTTCATTAATTATAGGAAAATATGACCACTTTCAATACTTCCATGTACCACCTGACCATATACATGGCTGAACCAAATCTTTCCTTCAGTGAGTCACCCCCATGCCATATTCCAAGCATGAATGTGGGATATTATGGGGAAACCAATCCAAAAACAACCAAGGGAATCCAGAGGTTAAACGACCCCCACCCTCACCAAACCATGATCACAACAAAATTGATGCTTCGATCACAACTGAACTAAACTTAGAATGCCATCTGGAATCTGTCACTATCCTTGAGGAATTTTCCGTCTCCTTGTCTCTCAGGGTTTACCATAATCCAATCTCAAATCACTAGGCCCTAAATCAAGACCAATCTCTCAGGCTTTACTGCAATCCAAACCTGGATCACTAGGCCCCAAACTAATACTTCTCCCTCATGATTTACCATGTATCCCGCCAAAACTAGTCAAGGGATTACTAGGCCTTCGGGAACGAACCTTGAGACCACCTCTACCCCAATTCCAAAATCTATCTGACAAATGAAAGCTCAAAACCAAGATAAACATCCCAACATACCATGGCATCTTGAAAAGGCAAGGCTAGGCTAAAAACCACTGTCGTGACTCAGCAAAACCATGCCACCAAGAACAATAGAACCATACACCAACATGCAAAGCCAAGCATGTCAAAACCAGCTAGGAAATCACACATCCAATATATTACCTGGAAATATTCCTACTGAAGCTACTTGATCCTGCTCTTCCTTGCTAGATCTTTTATTTCCTTCATTTCCTTTCCTTTTCCTTACCTTGCTTGATTTTCCCTTCCTTACTCCAAAACCTGAGCAAAAAATTGAACCAAGAGCTTCCAACTAATCCTCAAAAGCCTTTTTATCAATGAGGCCTCTATTTTCTTCATTTTCCACTATTTTCATTCAATTTCCTCCTCACATGCAACTGGTGACCTTTCACCTTACTTTACTCCTAATTTCTTTTATTTTCATAAATTAATGTGCCAAAAATTCATTTTTATTTTTAATTCCTTTGCCTTTTCCTTTTCCATTCTCCTTAGCCATAATAAATCGAAATTAACACCCACACCAAGATGTCCTGCCCAACATTCAGCTTGGAAAATGTGTCCCTTACCCATGATCTTATTTTTCCTTTGTTAATGTTTATTACATGGAATTTTCACCAAGGTTGTTACATGATGGTCCTACATAATTAGCCTTTCTAAGTTTCTATTTTACTACACTTCCTCATGTCAAGAGAAAATTTCGAATTTGAGTAGGTTATTTTGTTACTTTATAAGTATGTAAAAGTCCCATACAATTAGGTATTTTGCATCACTTGAAACCCATATATGTTCACAGGTAGGTTAGCTACTTCATGGAATTGAGAAAAATAATGGAGGTTTCTGTAAATAAAATATAACATAGCTATTCGAAAAGAGGATGGGTTCAAATTCCATGGAAATCACATAAACACTAACATAAATATTATTTGGTGAATCAAATAAGGGTTGAAAGAGTGTTCGATTTGAAAAATAGATGAATATTTGATTTTGTGAATACCTTCATCTATATTTCATTTTAAATCCATAGGGGAACATTATAAAAAGAGTCTTACTGTTGAAAATGCAACAAGAAAATCCTAATTCAATTTTGTCCTTTAATTAAATTAGAAATAAAATTGTAATTCCACATCTCATGACAACTTGTATTAGTTAACTAAGTGAATTTGACTTAGTCGGCTCAGTTAATTCGAGTTGAGGGTCTAACTTTAGTCATGTAGAGTGTCTCCTACATTATAGGAGCTCTAGTTGTTTATTTTGAGTTGTAATTAATTAATTCAATTTAACTAAGTTAAAGTCAGTTAAACTAGTTCCAACCGTTGGAGGAGCTAGTGGGAGGTCTAGTAGTGTGGTGTTGCCTGCAATGATCAACTAGTTAACTGATGATTCACTCATAAATAACTAATTCATGTTAGATCTAAGAGTTACCCAATTGATATTCGAGTTCAAGGACAATGTACTATCATTTTTATAATCATTTGAATTGTACACATGGTGCATGAAATAAGAGGAAGGCCTATGAGGATTGCGTAATTCCAATTGAGGAATTTCCGTATCTAATAGGAGGCTAATTCGCAAGGAAATAGCCAGGAAATAGGGACTTGAACAAGCATAAAATTGGTTAAATATTGGCCTGACAATTTCTAGGAAGTTGTGAGACAGATAGAGATAGTGCAAAAATAACTCTAGGAGAGGATAATACGAGTTTGTCATTTGCAATGAAATCAAATTTGTTGTATCATACTTCAAAGCCAGTAAGATGTCATTCTATGGATTGAGACTCGAATATGACCTTGAGGTTAGTTCAAACTATATTTCTTGGAAGGACAGGATGGAGGTAGTGTTTGAAGACAGTGGGATTAAGGAATTCATAGACAAATATATTCCTATGCCTCCAACAATGGGTGCTTAAGATCTAGCAGAGTGGAGAAAATGTGTTGCAAAGGTGAGAACGATTATCTAAGAATGAGTTCAATATAATATTATCACGAACCTCCAAGGTAAGGAGACTCCATATGCAATGTAGAAGGCCTTGATAGATCTGTTTAAAAATCACAGTGACCACAAGAAGCTAACACTAAGGGATAAGCATCGAAAAATCAAGATGGAGAAGGGTGACACAATATCAAAGTACTTGACCAAGTCCATCTAATGTCAAAATGATCTTGGAAGTATTGGTGTTACGGTTTCTGAAGAGGATCTAGTTAGTCTAACACTTTTAGGCATTCCCAAGAGATGGCATAACTACTAGGATTTGGTAAATGTGAGGGAGAAGCTACTCGAGTGGGAGCATTTATGATCTGACTTGGTGCAAGAAGAGATTTCATTAAACACTAGAGATGGATCCTCATCTAACTATGATGACGACAAAGAATTGTGCCTTAGTTGGAAAGGAAAAGAAAGTGAAAGGAAATTCATCCCATTCCAAATCATATTCCATTCAAGGCAGGAAGAAGGACTTGTTGAGCATTAAATTTTTTCACTGTCACGAGCTGGGACACTATTCCACGAAGTGTCCACACAAGAAGGCTGGAAAGAAGCCCTCGGGATGAGCGGTAGGTGAATCTCTTTCTTCAGAATTTGAGTTGGATTTCACCCTCATTGCTTGCATGGTGACATCGGTAATGGATAGTGTGTGGTGTCTAGATAGTGTAGCTACATTCCATATGAGAAACAACAAAAAATTCTTCAATGAATTGGAGGAAAAGGATATCTAGATGCACATCGAAATGGGAGATGATGGAAGGTATAGCACAACAGAAATTGGTACTGTTACTTTTCAGAGGGACACTAGTTCTCCTCTCACATTAAAATATGCCATGCATGTTACGAGTCTTAAGAAGAATTTGGTTTCAGTTACTATGTTAGAGGATTTTAGTTACAATGTGATATTTAGCAAAGGAAAGGATTTATTTCATCACATAGCCTCAGGAAAAGTGAAGCGGATCAGGGTTTGAGTCAAGAACCTCTACAAATTGGATGTAGATGATTGTGCTGCTTTGAGCATAAAATCAGAGAAGGTGTAGAGCTGAGACATCGATTAGTTGTGGCATAGAATATTGGATCACTTCCACAATGGAGATTTGAAGATCATAAAGAAAATTTCTAAAGGACTTCCAAAGGGTACACTAGAGTAGAAAGATCATGTAAAGGGTGTACATTGAGGAAGTACACCAAACCCACCTTTTGTGATAAGGACAGTCGAACATGAGCGGTCCTTGAAAGAGTTCACTCAGATGTGTGTGGATTGTTCTTGACAACCTCCATGGCCAAGCATAGGTATTATGTATTATTTGTAGATGATTTATCACGTCATTGTTGTATTTTCATCATGAAAAATAAAGATCATGCATTCTCTAAATTTTGTGAATTTAAAGCACTTGTTGAGAAAGACACTAGTTTGAAAGTGAAGGCTCTCAGGAGTGATAATAGTGGGGAATATGTGTCAAATGAATTCAAGAAATTCTATGCATCAGAGGGAATTTAATGGGAGTTAATAGAACCCCATAACCCATAGCAAAATGGGTTGGTTGAAAGGAAGAACATAAGTATTGTGGGAGTTGCATGGGCAATGTTACATGATTAGGGCCTACCATTACACTTGTGCGCTGAAGAAACACAACAAAACTGCATATGTGCAGAACAAGAGTCGTCATCATATACTTGGGATGAATACACCATAAGAATAGTTTTTAGTTAAGAAACTAGATGTGGCACTTCAAGATCTTTATTTCATCAGTTTACTATGATGTTACCAAGGATGCAAGGAAAAATCTAGAACCAACAGCTGTGTTGGGCACGTTTGTGGGGTACACTAATACACCTCACAATAATCAGGTGTACCTACCATATCATAGGATTACATTGGTTTATAGATATGTGAATTTCAATGAAGAGAAGGCCATGAGATGTTACCTTGAGAGGGAGCTTTAGTTAAATGGAGTTGAGGAAATTTTAGCTCCAAAAGAAGAACCTCAGGATGTGTTGATGCCTGGAAAATCGTTGCAACAACATTGGGGGATGACCACTCGGTTTGGACCTTAAAGCAGCTCCTTTTCCATTTGGTGTGGTGGCCTCGAATGGTTTAACTAGGTCCAGTTACCTTCTCCCTATCTCTATTGGTGTATGATGTATCTCTAACTACCAATAGACAGGGATATCAGATCACTTTTTCTTGCTGACCAGGCAAGAGAATGACCCTTAAGCTGATTTGGGTTTAACCAAACCACAATTAAAATTTTTGCTCTTCGAGAAGAGGACTTAAAAGAATGTAGAAATTAATCTAAATTCAAGTTTATTCTATAATGCATGCAAAAGAAACTAATCTAAATCCTATCTTAATTAGGTAGATATAGATCTAACCCTGCTAAGAGCAAGATAATTAAAATATTGGGATTTAAACATGTATTGCTTATAATAAATATCATGTTAATGAAGTAGTTCAATTAACTGATATTATGGATATCAAAACAAATCTTATTGAGACCTTTTAACTAAAATAATAAACCAACAACATTCCAGGAAGTAGTTCACAAAAATGATATTGATTATCAAATCAATAAATCCAATAATTAAACAATAATATGCAGAAATAGTTCATAACACATTACTATTTAATAAATCAGTTTTATAAGATAGATTTATGAGCAAATAGTTACTTAGAAATCAGAATTTAATCCATAAGAACAGAGATACATAATAACAACATTGAGACAAATTACCCATATTGACAAGAGTGCACAAACATGAATAAAATGAGATATTCCTGTTACCATAAAAATGAAACTAATATTTGAAACAGTAGTATTAAAAATACCAATTTATTGCATCCATTTCTCTGACCTTGGTCTCCAACAGTCCTTTACATTGCTTGAACTTCTACCTTCAAAACTAGAGCCACAATAGTGCAAACTCTACCCCTCATACATGATTCAAGATATAAAGGAAAAATCCTCAATAATCCCCAGATCTGAGGTTTTTTCTCCTCTCTCCTACAATTCTAAATTCCTATTACAGTGATTCTTTTAGAAGTCTAGAATTGCAGAGGAGAGCAACCCCTTTATTAGATTCTGCAATCTATTATTTATACTACTTGCAAAGGAATTTTGGAGAGGAGAGTTTGTTGAAGAGAAATATGTCAAATCCAATTTTATTTGTTCAAAATTCCAATCTTTAATTTCTGGAGAATTCTCATTAATTGAAATCATTTTCTCCATATCTCTTCTACTATTTTCCTGCAAGAAGAAATCAAAATAAATTAAAATGAAACAATAAAATCAAAATGGCATTGCTAGCATTTAAATCAAATTCAATCAAATTCTATTTTAAATAAATAATTGAAAATAAAATATAAACTCTCTATTGATGCCTGGAATGGTTTGATTGGCCAAGGATATTATCAACGAATAGATCTACATTTAAAAGAGGCTTGAACAAATGAAAATGCAGAAAATAAAACTCAGAAAATTGATTTTGTTTTCAAAATTCTGAGCTTGATATTTTGCATGATTTTTGACCAAATAAATGACTAAATCTATTAGTGAAACCTCCTCTTAAATGTTCTCCTTGATTTTATCTTTCCAATGAGCCATCCTAGGCCTCATTTGGCCAAGTATAACTCAATCTATGAGCCTCCAAAGTTGATGGATCAAATCTGACACAAATCTTGGAAATTTTCTTGCTGGGCTAAAAATCTAATCCTAAATTAGGATTCTAATTTAATTATTAATTATGAACTAAATTAATTAATTAATAAACTATGTATTAATTAATATCTAACTAACTAAAATATTAACTATTTATAAAACTAATTAATATAATAATATTTAGATTTAAATTTAATTAAATTAATTAATTTTTATATATTAATTAAATAATTAATTTAAAATTTATTATTTAAATATTAAATTTTAAAATAATAAATAAAAAAATTTAAATAACAAACTAACTTATACTACATTTATTCATTTCGTACCTATTTTATAACTACCATTCCATATTACTCATACGTATGAGTATATTTATTAAACTATACTGAACCCAAAACAAGTTAATGTCTCATGCCCTTTTCGCAATCGGCAGATCGGGGTAGGGAGGGATATCAGAGTTTTAAGAGATGTGCTCATTCAAAAAGTCCCGATGTGATAAACAATCTCCGATATGATGTAATAAAACTTTTGTTTAATCAGTGATCAGCATCGGGAGGGGGAGGTATTAGGGGTTCATTAAACTTGTCACATATGAAACCTCCGATGCGATTTAAAATCTCCGATGCAATCGGAAGAATTTTTATTATATTCATTTTTTATCTAAACTACAACCACTTGAAAAATAAATAAAAATAATAAAAGTAAACTATAGCCACTTGGATGTTTGGGTTTTCGAGATTAGTGATCCATTTTGAAAATTAGAATAAATTACTAAAATCTTGATGTTTCATGATTTTGTTGCATAACTAAATATAGAAAAATATTATAAAAACTCACTATGGGTTAATATATAAAATGAATACATTATTGAACTAAATTATTTGCAAAATGCAATATTGTACATTTTATTCATTTTTAACCCAAGCTAGATAAATGATGAGACTTCAAAGGAGTACCATTTTCAAACCAGTTGACCAAATGAGGCGAAACAAGCATCAATGGAAAGCTTATAAAAAATAAATTCTAACAAAGTAATCAAAACAAGAATCGAAAGAAAATGAAAATTTAACAAAAGCGAATGATAATAGACTAAATAAAAATCCTAAAAGGTGTTTAGCCAAAATTTTATAGAAAGAGTCCCCATTATTGACGTGTTCACTTCAAAAATGTGGGGGTTGTGTTTTTACCACAACAATGGCGACACACAGGAGAAGAACCAATTATCTATGTTTGATATAAATGAGATTTTCCTAAAATTAAAGTAAAAATAATTAAAGAAGAGAGAATTATGCTTGAAATGCTTGACTAGGTTCATTAGTCTGAATAAAAGCAAGAATCATCTAACTGTAATTTTTCTTAAAATTCCTCATAAATTAAAATATTTCAAAGTTGTATATTAGTCCTTAATTAGTTGTAGAGATAAAGCAGGGGTCGCTTTACAGCTTAGCTTTTAAAATATACTCATTTGTCACAGGTAGAGCCACTGTTGCCAGCAAACATCTATAGTCTCGACAGGGTTACCTTTTAATTATCAATGATTCAGAATCCCATCTCTTTAAAAATTATTGACCTAGAAATAAATCCATATATATATGTTTATTTTTTTATCTTTTATTTTTTTATTTTTTGTTATAAATCTTAAAAGCCATTGTCCTGGTTTGGTGGCCAGATAATTGACAATGCCATTCACTGGTTATAATTGGACTGACCAAGTTGGCTCGTGATGAGACCCATTGTCATACAATTGTTGGCAATCATAAGCCATTACCCTCGTTTGTTTAGAAATGTTGGTGATGTCAGCCTATTTTTCTCCTATGATCATGGTAAGCAGGCTCATGATGAGACCTCTTATCTTTTAAGTTTAAATATATTTCTGGATGACATTCTAGAAAAATAAGACTTTTTGGGATAGGGAGAATCATTGATTCTTTAAGAGTTAGGAATGACAATTTCAGAGTTAAAGGTGCTTTGCTTTTAAGTGTCTTTACTTGGTTATAAATAATTTTTCTTGACTGATAATAGAACTTTGAAAGATCTTAATAAAATATTGAAATCTCAAAATAATTACAATTTTGATGAAAAATAAATTTCTCTAGATTTTATGATACTTTGCCAACTTCTCTAAATTGGTAATCTCTTCCTTAAGTATGTCTACCTTTATTATAAGAAAATCAAACTTTACCAAGAGAATTAAGAAAAAGCTAATAGGTGACTATTAAAAATTTTTCTCCATGTATGCTGACCATTGTTAGGTAACAAATAGGCCTTCCTATAAATCACGGCAAAGTCACCAAAATCAAAATTGAAAACCAAAAGAAAAGAATTCTTATGCTAAAGTGAGAAAAGAAATCAACAAACTAAACAAATATGAAGAAATTTTAAAAGTGGAAAGGAAAATCCAAATTTCAAAAGATAAACTCAAACAAGAATGTTTATACCAATGTCTCAACAATATGAAGAAAAATAAAATAATCATGTAATCAATCTTCCTTATGTCGAGATTTAGAAAAATCATACCTTCTAGAGTTGTAAATGTTTTAGGCTTTTTGGATAGCAGTGACGATAAAATTCAGCCACAATGAAAATTTTATGTCTGATATCAATCTTCATGTTTTAAAGCATAATCTTTATAATTTTGTAATAAAAGGGATGCTTAAATAAACAAATTAAAGGTTCAGAAACTTCCTGGTGTCGCTGTTTCAATGAACATTATCGCTACTTCTTGAAATAAAGCCAAGAGAAGAGTATAGGACTTCAAAAATACAATCTGACGGAGGATTGAAAGCTTTTTATGAAGAGCTACAAAACAGATTTATATATCAGAAAAACAAAACTGAAACTAAAGTAATGAAATGGAAGTTTAATGAAAGTGGGTACATGAATCTTACCATTGGATAATTGCTTTTGATCTTACCTTGAAAGTTATCAGTTTCTCCAAACTGGCTGACTTCTTATTTTAATTAACATTAAAAACACGAAGAAGTCAAACTAACCAAAATCCTATAACCCAAAATCATTATTTATTTTATTTGAACTAAAGAAGGCAGTAAAATATAAAAATGGAATGCTTAGTATTCAAGGAAATTGAAATTAAAACCGATGCATCAGAAATGAGAATGCGAATTTGCAGTAGTGAATGTTCTCAAAATATTATAAGTTTCATATAAACTCCATGATTTTATGAATTTTCTGGAATCAAGATCAAATCCAAGATAATAAAATCTAAATATGAAGATAGAGAGGTCTTGAATTCCATTTTAAATTATGGAATTATATATTTAAAACTGGAGTATATGAGAAATCAAAATGATTTAAATATGTTGCAAATTGGTCATTAACTACTTTCTTACCATAGTGGTTACCTAAGCTCGCTTTTAAAATAACACATCGTCGTATTGGATGATTCGCATCACATGTCTTTTCACCATGCTTGAATTTTAATTTGCAAGACTTCACCTTTGTTGCTATGCCATATATTGATTAAATGTTAATGGCTCAAAGGCATGCCTTGGAAACTATCGCATCGGAGGTTGCAATGGCAAGTTGTCGATAAGAACAGGCGATGAGAACATGTGCAAATGAAGCGATCGCATCATTAAAGAAATATTATATCAAAGATTGGGGAATATTTATATCGTGCTCCCCACATCGTAAAATGCACATCGCAAATTTGGAGATGTGATGTGAGCATAAATAAAAATGCAATTGCGAAATCGGCGATTGGCGAACTTTTGGTACCTGATGTAACACAATATGATTCCTGCGATGCCGATATGTGATGAATGATGTGGCTAATCGGCGATCGGAAATCAGTGCGATCAACAATTTTAAGCACATGATATAACAATTTTTGATACGCCAATATGCGATGAAGAGCGGACCCGATAACTTTATGATGGGATTTTAATAACATATTGCATCCGTGACATCATTCCTTTTAAATTTATGCTCCTACCATTATTTTGATTTAACGGACGTGATTTTTTTATGCATTTGATTTGAATTTCATATCGGGTTCGGAATTATGTGGTTGTTGCAATATCGGTAAAGTCGATTATCGGAGATCGACAATTCATGATAATGGAACTATACTTCTCTTGCAAACCTACGATATGCAAAATACGATATGAGTGAGGTAATAATCGGAGATCTTTTATTAGCAATATGAAAATCAAGTCGAAACATTTCAGACATGAATCTTGCGATAATGTTTTAAATTTCACTTGGGTTTTCTAATGAATGAAAGCAAAGCTAAAAAAATTTTAAATTCTAATGAATCACAAATAAAATTTCCCTGAACCTGTTGCAAATTTGAAATGGGTTTTCTACTTACTTTAAGTTTTGAAAACAAATAAAAACCTGCAAATAAAATAGAACACAAATAAAAAATAAACTAAAGAAAAGAGAAAATAATAAGAGATGAGAATGAACTTGTGAATGCATACCTGGAAGGAAATTCTCTATAGTTTTTACCTCATGAATTTTCAAATCCTTCGTTGGATTTACAAAATTTTAACTTTGTTCAAAATCATCTCATCATTTATTCTAAATCGGAGTGAGCAATCAGCCTAAATTAAATATGTTTATTCATGCTCAGAATATATAAATTTACCAGCAATAAATATGAAAATAGTCTTCTCTTTTGAATTGAAACAACAATTTATTACCTCTGCTGATTTCGAATTAACTTGAGAGAAATCTATATTGTTATAGTGACTGTTTAATAATGCCTTTGGTAAATAAATATGATGCATATTACAACATCAAACAATAAACTAAAGATCAGAATGGGATAAAGCCACTAATTGTGGAAAAATGTCAAAACAGATTTGAATGTGTGCACACAGCAAAATGGAATCCTTAAGGTCAGCTTAGCAAATTTCAGGGGAGATAATATGAACTTCATATGATTACCACGAAAGGGTACACTGACTAATAATGATTGATTCAGAATTAAACTTATCATAGACAATCATACATTTCAAGGGATAATGAAATCATGAAGCTTTTATATCCTTAAAACCTTTATCATATAAATTTCAAAAGAAAATCTTAGAAGGAAATCCCGAAATGAAGAAAAGTGGCTTTGAGGCGATCGATGCCAACTGCAACCTTAATTGAATTTAATCAAGACATTCAAAATAGGCAAAGTAGAGTTATTGTTGTAAGAAATTCAAAAAGAAAAGCAAGAATTAAAAAATTTTGGTGGGAAGAAAATATTCTCACTGACCATGTATGGGAGGGGCTGATTGTTTTATTTTATTTTTTAATCTACAAAACTGTTGAAAACAAATTAACTACATAAAACAAACAAACTAAATTAATTCTACTCCTATTTTAACCATATACATGAAAATGGCTAGGTATAATCATATTTCCAATGTAACCATTTTCTCATTTTAAATCCTACATGTATGTAAAATTCAAATGATAGGAATAAAAATACAAATATAACTAATCTAGGAAAATTAAATATGAAAATTAGAATTTACATTTATTGTTAGCAAGTTAATCAAAATCTCCTTCTCTTGAAATTTTCTTTCCAATTGAATACCAATTGAATCATAGAAATCTGGATGGATTTCTATTAATAATTGATAAATGTTTAAAAGAAGAGATGAAAGGCCAAATTGTGGATATGGACTTTTAAATTCAAAGGCCTAGAAAAAATCATTAGTGTTATGGACAAATGTTAAATTATTAACAATCTTCTTTGAGGGAAAAAATTCCAAATATTTTTCAAATGAATCAATGAAAAATGGATGGAAAACTTTCAAATGAAATGGAAAATTATTAATTAAATTGGATTGTTGGCTAGATTGTAAAAATATATTCTCTTGTTGATATTGCCTTTGAAAAGATAGAAGATTTTGATAAAAGATGAATATCGATTGACATTGACATTGAAGTGGCTTTTGATGCTCATGATTATAATATGAAACTCTAATTTTCCAATAGGGCAATGCATCAATTGAATATTTGATAGTAAAGTGTTCAATATGCCAGAGAAAAGTGTGAAAATTTTGAAAAATAAAATATGAAAATAAATATGATTTTATACAAAATAATTGAGGAAACAAAAATCAAATCAAATCACTATTTTTACAACTAATGGTACAACACAATTGGGATTGTTTTGAAATGATTTATTTTTCACAAGGATTGGCTAGAATTATGGAATTTGAGTAATTTTGAATTCCAACTTGTGAATTAGAAAGACAATTCTGATTATGAATAAGAATGAAAGATTGATCATGATATGAATAATAAATTGGAATATTTTATCGAATAGTGAAATCATGAAGATAATTTGTTGCTTTAGAATGAGGATTGGTTGGAATAATTTCTAAATTAAAATGTCCCTCATTCTCAGATGTTATTTGAATCTTCTCATGAGGATTCTCTTGAGAGGAATAGAAATCAACATCCTCAATGTCAGAGTAATTATCATAAATGACTTCACAATATTCTCTAGAATTCCCTTTTATTTCATCCAGTATATCAAAACAAAGAGAAAGAAAAATTTCATGTTCATTAATGGTAAAAGAATGATCAATTATTGTTTCTCTATCTTGATAAAAATTAATTGGTATTTGATTTAGATCAACCTCTGTATTTTCTGCAATATCATTAATACCAAGAGGAGAAAAAATACCATTATTAAAAATATCAGGATGAAGGGAAAAATGTGAACCTAAAACATTGCATTTAAAACTATCTTTGTTTGAGAATTCTTGTGTGTTCTGTTTACTATAAATTTCAGATTCAAAATCATTCATTTGTGTACTGATGCTTTTTTGAAGAAGACTACTTTGCTGCTCTGATTTCAGCATTTTATCATCATGGAAAAATTTAGAAATATGTACAGAAGTTTGCATGTTATTATTTACTTTGATTGCTACTTGCACTTGATGATTTGCAATCTGATTTTCTGAATTCACTGTAGAGTAGCTTTCAGATTTGAAGGCGGATCTTTCTTCAAAATTGTTGTTGTTTTCTTCTTGCATTTGAATAGAAATATTTTCCAAGCTTTGTGAAACCACTTCATCACAATTTATTTGCACATCCAAATTGGAATTCTCATTTATGTTAGAAGGGGATGAGACAAAACTTGAACTAATTTCATATGGATTGGGAATGGGAGGAAGAGAACAAATATATTCAAACCAATCTAGTGATTCTTCTTCCGTAGGTTTATCTTCAACTTTAAATATTAAACAATTCAAGTGAAATCGAATATTAAAATCATTAACAGACTAATTTTCAAATCTTCATAGATATTCAATTTCTTCACATACCTGTTCATAATCATAGCCGTCAAATTTACAAATAAAAATTGTAACAAATTGATCCCAGCTACGAATTGAGGCAACCGTAAGAGTTCCACACCAGTTTCTAGCTTTTTTCGCAAATGTGAGAGTAAAAATTCATTAAACTTTGCCTGAGACAAGAGTCTTACCACTTCAGGTGGAGTATTGGAGGATGCATGTCCATGGATGCAACTCCAAATTGGAAGCTTAAGAGGAGCCATCGTGATTAAATAAAGTGTTAAAATTGAAAAGACTCCAACACACAAAAAATCTCAGGCCCTCCTTCTAGCGCCAAAAATTTTGATGCCTCAAAAATCGTTGTAACAACATTGGGGGATAACCACTCGGTCCGGACCTTAAAGAAGCTCCTTTTCTGTTTGATGTGGTGGCTCTGACAGGTTTATCTAGGTCCAATTACCTTCTCCCTATCACTATTGGTTTATGATGTATCTTTAACTACCAATAGACAGGGATATCAGATCACTTCTTCTTGCTGATCAGACAAGAGAATGACCCTTAAGCTGATTTGGGTTTAACCAAACCACAACTATAATTTTGCCTCTTCGAGAAAAGGACTTAAAAGAATGTAGAAATTACTCTAAATGCAAGTTTATTCTATAATGCAAACAAAAGAAACTAATCTAAATCCTATCTTAATTAGGTAGATATAGATCTAACCCAACTAAGAGCAAGATAATTAAAATATTAGGATTTAAACATGTCTTGCTTATAATAAATATCCAGTTAATGAAGTAGTTCAATTAACTGATATTATGGATATCAAAACAAATCCTATTGAGACCTTTTAACTGAAATAATAAACCAACAACATTCTAGAAAGCAGTTCACAAAAATGATATTGATTATCAAATCAATAAATCCAATAATTAAACAATAATATGCAGAAATAGTTCATAACACATTACTATTTAATAAATCAATTTTATAAGATAGATTTCTAAGAAAGTAGTTACTCAGAAATCAGAATTTAATCCATAAGAACAGAGATACATAATAACAACATTGAGACAAATTACCCATATTGACAAGAGTGCACAAACATGAATAAAATGAGACATTCCTATTACCATAAAAATGAAATTGATATTTGAAATGGTAGTATTAAAAATACCAATTTATTGCATCTATTTCTCTGACCTTTGTCTCCAACAGTCATTTACATTGCTTGAACTTCTGCCTTCAAAACTAGAGCCACAATAGTGCAAACTCTGCCCCTCATACATGATTCAAGATACAAAGGAAAAATCCTCAATAATCCCCAGATCTGGGATTTTCTCTCCTTTCTCCTACAACTCTAAATTCCTATTACAGTAGTGCTTTTAGAAGTCTAGAATTGTAGAGGAGAGCCACCACTTTATTAGATTCTGCAATCTATTATTTATATTACTTGCAAAGGAATTTTGGAGAGGGGAGTTTGTTGAAGAGAAATCTGCGAAATCAAATTTTATTTGTTCAAAATTGCAATCTTTAATTGCTGTAGCATTCTCATTGATTGGAATCATTTTCTCCATATCTCTTCTACTGTTTTCCTACAAGAAGAAATCAAAATAAATTAAAATGAAACAATAAAATCAAAATGGCATTGCTGACATTTAAATCAAATCGAATCAAATTCTATTTTAAATAAATAATTGAAAATAAAATATAAGCTCTCTATTGATGCCTGTGATGGTTTGATTTGTCAATAATATTATCGATGAATAGGTCTACATTTAGAAGAGTCTTGAACAAATGAAAATGCGGAAAATAAAAGTCAGAAAATTGATTTTGTTTTCAAAATTCGGAGCTTGATCTTCTACATGATTTTTGACAAAATAAATGACTAAATCTATTAATGAAACCTCCTCTTAAATGTTCTCCTTGATTTTATCTTTCCAATGAGCCATCTTGGGCCTCATTTGGCCAAGTATAACTCAATCTATGAGCCTCCAAAGTTGATGGATCAAATCTTGCATAAATCTAGGAAATTCTGTTGTTGGGCTAAAAATCTAATCGTAAATTAAGATTCTAATTCAATTCTTAATTATGAACTAAATTAATTAATTAATAAAGTATGTATTAATTAATATCTAACTAACTAAAATATTAACTATTTATAAACTAATTAATATAAATAATATGTAATTTTAATTTAATTATAATTAATTTTTTTATATATTAATTAAATTAATTAATTTAAAATTTATTATTTAAAATATTAAATTTTAAAATAAAAATAAAAAAAATTTAAAAACAAACTAACTTATACTACCTTTATTCATTCCGTACCTATTTTATAACTACCATTCCATATTACTCATAAGTAAATTTATTAAACTATATTAAACCCAAAACAAGTTAATGTCTTATGCCCTTTTCACAATCGGCAGATCGGGGTCGGGAGGGCTATCGAAGTTTTAAGAGATGTGCTCATTCAAAAAGTCCCGATGTGATAAACAATCACCGATGTGATGTAATAAAACCTTTGTTTAATCAATGATCGACATCGGGAGGGGGAGGTGTCGGGGTTCATTAAACTTGTCACATATGAAACCTCCGATGCGATCAAAGCCTCCGATGTGATTTAAAATCTTCGATGCGATCGGAAGAATTTTTATTATATTCATTTTTTATGTATTAAATTTTATTTTAATTAAATTAATTAATTATTAATTATTTAGTTAATTTAAAATTTACCATTTAAATATCAATTTTATTTGGTTTTATTTTAATGAAATTTAGTTAAGTTTTGAAATTATCTAAACTACAGCCACTTGAAAAATAAATAAAAAGAATAAAAATAAACTATAGCCACTTGGATGTTTGGGTTTCTGAGATTAGTGATCCATTTTGAAAATTAGAATAAATTACTAAAATCTCGATGTTTCATGATTTCGCCGCATAACTAAAAATAGAAAAATGTTAGTAAAAACTCACTACGGGTTAATATTTAAAATGAATGCATTATTGAACTAATTTATTTACAAAATGAAATATTGTATATTTTATGCATTTTAAACCCAAGCTAGATAAATGACGAGACTTCAAAGGAGTACCATTTTCAAACCAGTTGACCAAATGAGGCAAAACAAGCGTCAATGGAAAGCTTATAAAAAATCAATTCTAACAAAGCAATCAAAACAAAAATCCAAAGAAAATGAAAATTTAACAAAAGCATATGATAATCGACTGAATAAAAATCCTAAAAGGTGTTTAGCCAAAATTTCATAGAAAGGGTCCCCATTATTGATGTGTTCACTTCAAAAATGGGGGGGTTGTGTTTTTACCACAACAGGATGATGTGGAGTAGCCACATGGCGAGGAGTAGAGAGTGGAATCGCCCACTCATGCCAATACTTCCAGATATGGAAGGAACCACACCAAAGAGGCTAAAATATTGATGCATAATGCTATAGAGAATGTGGGAGCATCCACATCATAGCGCAGGCAGAGGAGGTCACTAGATAGGTACACTAGATGCATTTCTACAATGAGCGAGAGCATAGAGATTGAGCCATCCTCATTTGAGGAAGAAATGTGACAACCAATATGGGTTGATGCCATGGTTGAGGAGTATGACTCCATTACCAGAAACAATGTTTGGGAAGTGTTCCCAAGACTAGCAGACAAGACAGAGGTGACTTCCAGATGGATTTACAATGTAAAGCAAGCAGTAGATGGGAGTGTGGAGAAACACAAGGCCATATTTGTGGCTAGAGGGTTCTCTTAGGTGAAGATAATTTATTATGAGGATACCTTTTCTCCAGTAGAAAAGTAATCTTGAATCAAATATATTCTAACACATTAAGTGCAGATGGGATGGAATATACATCAAATGGATTTGGAAACAACATTCCTCAATAGTGTGATTGAGGAAGAGGTGTACATTGAGCAGCCAAAAGGACTTGAGACCTTCAATAGATAGTCACATGTGTGCAGACTCAAGTGAGCACTCTATGGACTGAAACAGGAACCCTGTGCTTGGTACAAGAAGATTGACAACTATTTCACCAAGTTGGGCTTCACCAAAAGTGAAGTAAATGAAAACATTTACCATATTGTGGTTGAAGGTAAATTGTTAATTATAGTATTATATGTTGATGATTTAATTCTAACAGGTGATGAGAAGCTGGTAAACTCTTGCAAAGAGGATCTTTCAAGAGAATTCCAGATGAAGGACCCAGGGCTCATGCATTATTTCCTTTGCATGGAACTAAGGCAAGGAGATGAGGAATTGTTTGCCTCTTAGGAAAAGTATGCAATGATATATTGAAGTTTCACATGGAGAGAAGAAAACCCACGAAGACTCCTTTAAAAGGAAATTAGATGAAGGAATATGCTACTTCAAGTGAAATAGTGGAGGCTACTATTTACAGGTAGCTTGTGGGTTTAGTTATGTATTTGTGGAACACATAACTGGGCATATGTTTTGCAATTAACCAGCTTATTCAAGCCATGGTTAATACAACCAAACCCTATTGGAAGGTAGCTAAACATTTGTTGAGATACCTCAAAGGCAACGCTCAATTTAGTCTTTCATACAGATGGACAAAGGGAGTGAAGTTACAAGGCTTGACAAATGTAGATTAGGTAGGGAGTCCATCCAAAAGGAAGAGCATATCAAGGGGAATCTTCAGTATTGGATCAATAGAAATTTCTTGGTACAACAGGAAGTAGAGATAAATTGCACTTGGTTCGACAGAAGCATATTACATGACTGCTAGTCAAGTAGCTTATGAAGCTATCTAGATGAGGAAGATCCTTGTTGGGTTATCTAGTTAGCAGATGGATCCTATGGTGATTTAATGTGACAATCAAAGTTGTATCAAACTCTCTGAGAATCCATTTTTTCATGATTTGTCAAATAATATCGATATCTGGTATCACCATCTACGAGATTGTGTGTAGAGGAGAATAATGTTGTTAGAGTACCTTCCTATAGAGGAACGTAATGCAGATACTTTGACAAAGGCATTGTCAAGATGAAAATTCGAGTTTCATAGAGGTAGGATCGGGGTAGAAAATAACCACTTTCTTGTTGAGAGGAAGTGTTGAAAATGCAACAAGAAAATCCTAATTTAATTGTGTCCTTGAATTAAATGGGAATAAAATTGTAATTCCACATCTCATGACAACTTGTGTTAGTTAACTAAGTTAATTTGACATAGTTAGCTCAAGTAATTCGAGTTGAGGGTATAACTTGAGTCATGTAGAGTGTCTCCTACATTATAGGAGCCCTAGTTGAGTTTATTTTGAGTTGTAATTAATTAATTCAGTTTAACTGAGTTAATGTTAGTTAAACTAGTTCCAACTATTGGAGGAACTAGTGGGAGGTCTAGTAGTGTGGTGTTGCTTATAGTGATCAACCATTTCACTAATGATTCACTCATAAATAAATCATGAATGACATATCTGAGAGTTACCCATTTGATATTGGAGTTTAGGAATAATGTACTATCAGTTGTATAATCATTTGAATTGTATAGGTGGTGCATGCAGTCAGAGGAAGGCCTATGAGGATTACGCAATTCCAATTGATGAATTTACCTAATTAATAGGGGATAATTCCCAAGGAAACAATGCAAGGAAACAGGGACTTGGTCAAGCATAAAATTAGTTAAGTATTGGCCTGAGCTTGTCTAGGAAGTTGTGAGACAGATAGAGATAGTGCAAAGGTTGCTCGGGCTTGATTAAAGCATTATAATCTTCTCATATTTTCTGACTAAAGCAATATACATATAGCATGGGTTTTTAGTTGTGGCTTTCCCTAGGAAATCATTGTATAATGTGTTGATTGAATTTTTTCTCTTGTATGGTTCATGATTTCATGATCATTTAATTATTTCCACTAATGAGTAGAGTAGATTGAAGTCTATTGTTTTAGTAAATTACAATTATAAGTTTGAATCTAGAATGAATTTCTACACATATGCCATCCAAAAAACTACCATTCATGAAAAAATTGGTATTTCTACACATGACTTAAAACATTCTCCCTTGAAAGTCCCTAGAATTTCATAACCTCTACAATTTTATTTGGAATTTCTCTATCTATTCCCAACTAATTCATTGCAATAACAAATTGTTGATGAAATTGCATGGTATAGTGAACTCATTCCCTCTTGACACTACTAATATCATCTATAACCTCATTAGAAAATACCCCACTACTGGTATCTTTCCTCTTTTTGGAGGTGGCATCTTTTATATCACTTACTTCATAATACTTACATCCTCCCAAGTCGTCCTTGAAATATTATCTTCCTCTTCTAGAGGCTACATGTTACCAAACATTTCTTAGTTACTCTATCCTTATAGGATTTAGGAAGTATTCACAACATCCATATGCAGGTCCTTTCATCGCGATGTTAATATCTCCATTTATTGACATCACTGTAGACAATAATTCAAGGGCATACATGATGTAACATGGATCAAACTACAAAACTAGTTTCTCCTTAACTTCTTATTATAGGAAAATCTAGTTCCAATATGATATATGAAAGTAGCTTGTACCTGTCCTCATTCAGAAAATACACCTTTCACTTAACTAGATTTAGATAGTATCAATTTTCCTTATCCATTGATATTGCTTGGAGAACTCGGTTGCATGTTGTTATGCTATAATTAGAATGGGAAAACATTCTTTCGAGTGCTAGAAGGAAAAATGGGTCATCATGCACAACCAAAACCTTAAATCCCAATTGGAGAAGAATTCCCAATCTACATATTGACCCTACTATAGCTTGCATACTATGACCATCATCACATTATACCCCCCCAACCTTCAAAACCTTCTAGTTATATATGAATATATGTTGAACAAGAAGTGAGAAAATGTGTGGAAGGGTAGGTTTGTCAGAGTGTTTTGGAAAATTTAGGTTTGGTATTAAAAAGCATGGGTGGTGCCTGGACTTCATGCAACCATGACCTACATGAGATCTAAGTACGTTGTTTTCTTCTTCTTTTTTCAAAAAAAAAACAATTGTAATTATAATCAATTAATTAAAGTGATAATTGTAATTTATAAAAAATTATTAATTAACCAACATTAATTAGTTAAGCTTTGTAATAATTATTCTTAGTACCTTGTTAACTAATTAAATACCTTAACCCTAATGTTAAGTAAATAAATACCTTTCATATTACTCAAGGTTATTAAAGGGGAAAATTTGAGACTAAGAAGAAGGTAAGGGTAATTGTAAAATGCATGATAGTACCTTCTTAGCTATTTAAGAGAGAATTTCACAAATTCTTGAAGATCTATTAGGTATTAGTAACATTCATTTATGATTATAGTTAAAAGGAAAATTTGTACTCGGACTTATCTATGCATGTGTAGGTCAAATAATAACTGTGAATGTCTTGAGATACACTAATAAGACTTGTATGTCATTCAGGGACTCCAAAAAGTTCACAATGTCGAGGATGCAAGGAAATTAGGGTTGATGAGGATTTCCACCAGGACCACTACCATTACCATCCCGAAATTTTGCCCTCATCTTACATTCCTTGGAGGAAACTAATGACAATTTAAATGGGCTCCAAGTGGATTATATGGGAGTTGATTTCCCTCTATCTACGATAGGCTAGCCATAGGGATCAAGGAAAATTTAATTAGGACCTTCAACTAACGATATTAGTAGGGAGCTTCAAAATATTAAGCTCCCAAAGCACTCCAGGTCTTGTGCTAGTGAATGAGTAGAATGTTGGCTTGAAGGAATGACGAGATATTTTGCATTGAGAGAATATGCTTCCTATTCAAAAGTAAAGATAGTAATATTTCAACTCAGAGATATTACCTTGAATTGGTGGGGTAGCCTAGAAAGAAAACTACACCTTAAATCTAACACAATCCCCTAGGAATTATTTGAGGAAAGGTTTAGGAAAAATGACCTACTAGCATACTACAAGGAACAATAGGTAGGAGTCTCCAATGCTTTGATTCATGGAAATAAGAAAATAAAAAAGTATTAGATAAGGTTCATGGAATTGTTCAAATATCTCTCATACATGAACATTGATCAATGTGAAGAAGATTATTTCATGTATGGATTGAATCCTAAAATCAGGGCAGTCGTATGAATGTGGAAACCATATTTGGTTGTTGAAGCAATTGAAATTACTCTTTCTATGGAAGAGAACATGGAATTAAAAGAGGGAGCAAGGGTTTTATTTCTAAAACCCTTGCTCCTTCTTAGCTTCTCTAGTGGAGGAAGTTCTAGGCCACCATAACATGGAAACAAGGTTGTACCTACATGAGTGACAACAAGGATTTCAATGGATGCTAGTGAAACTTCACAAACAACTTCAGTGACTCATTCGAGTCTAAAGAAACTATGTGGAGCTACTTATATGGATATAAGTTTGAGGGGAATGAGATCATTTCATAGGGCTTGAAAGAATTCTATTGTGAATCCACCTTGTATCACTTGTTGGGGATGCAAGCGACCTCATTATAGTGTGATTTCATCGAGTCACAACCCACACATAAAGAAGGAAAGGATCCAATAGGAAGAGTAGGAAATAACTATCAGATTTATGTGATGGTTAATAACCATCAAGATGAACACCAATCCACTATGGTGGAGACTTTCAATATGATAAATAATGTAAAAGTTAAAAAAGAAAGTGATTATGGTGTAATAGATATTTTTAATTCTCCATATGCATTATCAAAATGTAGGTTGGTATCCTATGAGAATGATGACTTTAAACAAGCCAAGATGGCTTTTGAGGTAAAAATGTAGTAGGACCTAGTCTTTGCCAATGTTTGGCATACCCAAGGATGTGTACAATTGATTTGAAGGCATTTTTCACTACCTTGGAAGCATATGATGTAATCATCAGTGTGGATTAGATTGAAGCTCATAGAGCTTTGGTGGATTGTCTCAAATAGAAAGTGATATATTTAGATGATGATGGAAGATAAATTAATATGTTTAGTATCAAGAGTGAGGTGTTCCTATGATTCATCTCAATGATGAAGGTTAAGAGTTGCCTCATGCATGGTTATAAATTGTATTTGATTGAAGTATTAACTAATAAGAAGGGACCTTGCCTATATCAACACCCAATTCTATCATAATTTAAGGTGTTTTTCCCAAAGATTTTCATTGGTTATCCCGGGAGAGGCAGATTGATTTTACAATAAATATAAATTCCAACATGGGGCCATCATACAAAGAACCACACATGATGAAGACTCTAGAATGATCAAGACTCTAGAACTTTGTGAGTTTCAAATGCAATTAAAACAATTTATGGACTTGGGACTTATTATATCCAATATTTCACCTTAGGGTGAACCTATGGTTTTTCTAAAGAAGAAGGATGGTTCCTTGAGATTGTCAATAGATTATAGGGATTTGAATTTAGACACAATGAAGAATAGGTATCTGATACCTTAAATAGATGGTCTCTTTGATCAAATGAAATGATTAGTGGTTTTCTCAGTAATTGATTTGTGACCATGGTATCACCAATCAAGGATTGATGGTGACATTCCTAAAACCACCTATAAAACTTGGTTTGAGTGCTACAAGTTCAGAGAGGTGACATTTGGTTTGACTAATGCACCAATAGTCTTAATGATCCTGACTAATGGCATATTTTGTAAGTAGATTGTGGGAATTTTAAGGTAAAAAATGGGATTAGAAAAATATACTAAAAAAATCAATTGTAAAAGAACCAATAAGATTCAAGATGATGATGTCATCCCGATGGGTAAATAATTTTGGAGGAACAATAAGAAAACTATTTTTTGTAATTGTATTTTTTTACTTATATTCTTATTTGTTTACCCAAATGTCAACTGCACACACACGATGCATGCATAGTTCAATTCCACATCTAATGAATACCCAGTCTGCATACTTTTGAATATACCCACACAAATATCCAATATGTGTCTAAAATTGAAATTTGAGTAAAACTATAAGAAGATAAGCCTAAATACAATTAAAAAATAGTGTTCTTTACTTTCCTTTCACAATCCATAACTATTATTATATAATTTTAACTATTCTTTTATTATTTTCTTTAGGAGGACCATTTTGGACCTCAAAATTCACCTAAGTTTTGGACTCCTTTGTGTAGGTATTTTTGGAAGACATTCTCATATATTCCAACAATGAAATGGAACATGAAGAACACTTGTGGATCGTCTTAATATGCTTAATGGAAAACAAGTTTTATGGAAAATTGTGGAAATGATCTTTCTTTCATAAGGAGATCCACTATCTCAGCCACATCATTATAAAAGAGTGGAATTTAGTAGACCTAGAAAATATGAAGGCCATAATAGATTGGATAGTGCCTAAAAAACTGCATGAGGTGTGAAGCTTCATGGGGGTAGCAAGTTATTATCAGAGGTTTGTGGAAGGATTTGTGAAGATTACAAAACCCATCACTACATTCCTTTGCAAAGGAGTTAGGTACAAGTTGATAAATGAATCCAACATTGCATTCATTGAGATAAAGATATTACTAACCAGTGCATCAATCCTTCAAGTGTCTAACATGGATAAGGAATTCACATTTTGCATGGATGCTTTGAAGCGGGGATTAGCAATTGCTTTAATGCAGGAAGGGGAAGTAATATCCAATTCATCTACGAAGCTGAAGAAACATGAGGATATTTATGTTGTGCATGACTTAAAAATGGCAGTGGTGATGCTAGCTCCAAAACGTTGGAGGAATTACCTCATCAAGGGAAACTATGACCTAAAGACTGATCATAAAAGCTTAAAGAATCTCTTCACATATAGATATCTAAATGCTACATAAAGGAAATGGAGAAAATTCATGAGTGAGGATGATTTTAGAATTTCCTATATCAAGAGAAAGGGGAATGTGGTGGTTGATGCACTAAGTAGAAGACCTACAATCTTCTCTCTAGTACCCTTATGCATAAATTTAAGGGAGCTTGTGGAAGAAAACTCTTTGGCACTAATTGGTATTTGAAGGTTACATCAATTCTCTAGAATGGGAAGAAGTTACAATTAAATTTTTAGGGTTATGTGATCTAGGTGGATATTCGTGGACACCCACCTATTCCACTTTGGGCCCCAACGCTATTTTCTAGCATACTAACTAGTTATAGCAATTTTTTGGGTCCTAACTTATAGAGCCATTTTGAAGCCCTAAATAGGAAAATGAGGACCAATTTTTTACAATTGCGGTTGAAAATTGTTTTCTTATGTTAGATACCTTTTACGAGGTATCATGCACACTAAACAGAGTGTTGGAAATAATACTAAGAGAGGGGGGGGGGGGGCGTGAATCAATATTAGCAAGTCAATAACTTTTCATTTCCATAATCATATTTCTATATGCTAGTTCAGTTACTAGAACTCGCGTGTAGACACAACTCTGTTTAAGGCAACTAGCGTATATCCAGCAAACTTATGATTCAGTTAATTCATCATATGTTGATCTTTAATTAGTGCATCAGAACTTCATTAACCATATAAATAGTAACCAGGTGTAGTAAAAAGTGGATAGACAATCACACATAAGAAACACACATGAACACCAAGATTTAAGGTGGAAACCCAGTGCGAGACAAAAACCACCTGATGCTGTCTTCTTTTAATATAAGAAAAATTGTTTACAATCTTGTACTGGTGCAGACTCATACCAGTACGCAGGCATCCACTTTCAGAAGGCTACAACCTTCTCTCGTTTCGAGCTTCTATTAGAAGGGAACTACAACCCCCTAGCTCTTATACTAGTTGATATATTTACTAGTACGTAGGCACCGACCTACTGAAGGATACAACCTTCACTCGTTTTCCAGCTGCTACTGGAAGGGAGCTACAACCCCGTGGCTCTTGTAATGGCTGATATGTTTACCAGTACGTAGGTGCTGGCCTACAGAAGACTACTACCTCCTCTCTTCCTCTACGAACCACATTTCATAAATTTTCAAACTGGATACACTTGGAACACAACACCACAATCTGAAGGTCACGCTTCATCCAATTTTCATACTAGACCCATCAACACATTGAAGTTAAAATCAATCCCCACTGCAATACAACCATGACATTAACCAATAATCAATCTCTCAATCACCCACAACTAGATCACTCAATCTATCTAACTTTTCCAGAGCACACTCAACAAAACACAGTCACTAGAACACAGAGCAGAACCCAGATCTCTGTAACAGCAATCAGAAGAAATTGATACTTCAGCCATCTTGTTCATAAGGTATACACTACTTGGCTATGTCAAACTAGCATGTATATGCCCTTTTACCAAACGAAACCATCGTACAGATATGAAAATAATTAGTTATACATTCACTGCAATTTTCTACTTCAGACATACCCAGATCATCATATATAAAGGATAAAACATGCATCAGTATTCAAATCTGAACTATTCATGATCATACCATATAATGATAATCCATTCTAGTCTTCATGATCCCGGTCCATCAACCTTCATTCGCCACATAGGTGCATCATTAGTAAATCATCACAAACCCATAACCTGCATACTGGATCTTGTTGTGTGTGGAGCATGATTATTCAAAGGTCTTTGTTTCAGCCGGATGTATACCCCGGGAAGTTTGTACACCCCTCCACGCGGGGGGGTGCGAGGGCCAGCAATCCCTTGGCCGGAGCTCAGGGGCAGTGCCCCCAAAGCTAAAAACAGATGTAAATTTGCCTTGTAAAAGTATAGTAATTTCTAGGTAATCTGGGCCGTTCATTAGGCGAATGATCTGATGATAGAACTTATGTTTAGTTTAGGGGTTTTTTTCTTAGAAGGAAACCCCTCTCTTTGTATGAGGGCATTGTATTTGAGGCTGTGATACAGATGTGTATTCTATGTGTGAGCAAGAAACAGAGAGGTGAGATTGTGAGAGAAAACAGAGGATATTACAGTGGATTTGCTATAGGTTGTGTCTCTTCATTTTGCTGGATAATAGAAAGGAACGACTGGTTGTTTAGGGTGGCCGTAGCGCAAACTAGGTGAACCACGTATATCTATGTCTCTCTTGTTTTATACGTTTTCTGTGTTTATATTTCTACAATATTTTATGTGTTCCATTGCTTCGTGATATATAATTTTCTAACAGATCTCACACTTCATTAGCTATTCAATGCTTGCATACTTGGCCTAATGATCTTTTCCTCCTTTTATAGTTTTAGGCCTTTCTCAATACCATGGACCAAAACTACTGAGGGCCAATACCTTAGACCAAATAGCTAGGGTTAATACCTTGGACCAGATACCTTGGACCAATACCATGGATCAAAGTACCATGGACCAAATACCTTGGACCAAAACTTAGCTTTCCAAGATATACAAGCTTTTCCTTCTGTGAAAGTGTGTGTGTACCTTATACGCTCCTTTTGGTCTGGTAACCTGCGTGTATATGCTCCTCTGTCAAGGTGAACCTGCATATACCTATCTTTATTCATTCTTTGTAGTCTGATCATTAATTCTTTGTTATTGACCTGCTACACTATGATCTGTCATCTGAGTGAGTTGCCATCAAGGACAACACCTGTATCATAATGCCAACAATCTCCCCCTTTGCACTTGATGACAACAACAACAGCACGTCATTCTCCCCCTTTGACATCAAGGGCAAAGGGAGGACCAAGATATTCTCTCCCTTTGATATACATTATGTTGTTCATACCCCCCCTGAGTACATGCTGAACTCTTTGATTGAGCTCCCCCTTTGTACATGCTAAGATGTACCAATCCATCCATGCTCCACCTGAGCACATGCGGAGTCTACAAAAATATTTTTCAAAAGAATAACATGACTTTACAATTCAACTACCAATAAGTCATACATACATAAATCTCCCAACCAAGTGGGGATACACCATTTTTTACTCGTCCACCCAACCAAGTGGGGATATACCAAATGTTTATACATGATTGAAATAAAGATTATTAGATCATCCTTCTCATCCATAGTGGGGTTACAAATTAGATATTTTCATGACCTTTACATTAAGTGATATACATGACATTTATAACAAGGACAACCGATCTAAACAAGATCACGATAGTCATCAGCAACTATCATACACCATATGCTCTTCACCATAAGTAGCATCAGGATCAACAACTTGTATATTTCCATCATCAAAGGAGTCACCTGAATCAAAACAACTATGTGGATCTATATCAAGATATTCTAAGATAATGCCAGCAATGCATTATTAGGAGCATATGCTCCCCCTGAACCTGTGCCAACCGACACATACCATCATCAAACAGAGTAGATAAATGACTGAACCATATCAGACTTATTTTCTTGATTCTGTCCCACTGATTTTTCTTTAGAGCACCATATACGCAATTGTACAACATCTAACTCACGAATATACATGACTTCTGTTCATAATAACTACGTATGAAAATTGGAATACTGAAGTTTTACACTTTCAGCTTCCCCTGGGTCTGTTATGTCTGCAAACTGAGCTATGCCACATATTTCTGACAATAATTTTGTCTTCTTCAATACCTAGGATTGAGATGATGTATGTTCCTTCTACTGGTGTCCAAATTTTGCTCCTACATCCTTTACTTTATGTCCAAACTTGTTACATGCATAACATCTTACATGTTTCATATTCCCTTTATTGCAATCAATAGCTTTGTGACCAAACATATTGCAAGCAAAACAATATCCCTTAAAGTACCTAGAATTTGATGATCTTTCTGTGTGATGGTCTTGAACCATTCTACTTCTGCATCTAGTTGCAACACACCCAAAATTATGACATATAAAACATTGAACATTATTCCTTGAAGGAAATAACTGACTATCACTTCCACAATTAGGAGTAAAATATTTCTTTTGACGAATTTCTTTGCTTGGTTGTTGATGGGGTTGAATTTTTATTTCCTTGTTAAGCATCTCAGATTTTTCATTGGAGCTTCTTACCTTACCTTGTGAGCTAGATTCACCTTTATAAAAGCCAAGACCAGTCTTTATAATGAGTGAACGCTGAACCTTGAGGATGTCATCTAACATTTCTGATCCTTTAGAAAATCTAAGATTCAGAGTGTTTGTCTTTTCAAGTTCTTCTCTTAGACTTACTATTTCACATTCTAACACTTCATTGTGTTTGTATTTTTTAGTGAGTTGATGTGTCACTGTGTTTATGATTGTATCCTTTTCTGCCAAACTGATTTTAAGTTGACTAATTTCTTTAAGGAAATCTTCCTTTTCTAAGCCATTATTTTCATTTGCCATGAGTAGTTTAATTTCTTGATTGTCCTCACCAATATTGGACAAGCTATCACTATCATCATGAGTATAATAACTTCTATTACCTTCTTCAGATATCTTTCCTTTGTTATGAGGGCATCTAGCAGCATAATGACCAACTCTTCCACAAGAAAAAAATTTGAATGGTAGCTTACCTTTGAACCTTCTAGAACCCCATTAAAGCTTCTTGACAAAATTTACCTCATCTTCTTCTTCTAAAATGTGTCCTGATTAATAGAGTTTTTCTTTTCCCTTTGTTGATGCTTTAAACGTAGTTTCTCTCATATCTGATGGTCCTCCTTTTCGCATCTCAAAGGCAGTTAAGATTCTGTGAAGCTGTGTCATAGTGATATTCTGCAGATCCTATTTTTCTTCTATGGCAGACACTTTGGGTTCAAATTTAGTAGACAAGGATCTCAAAAATTTCTCAACTAAGACAACTTCCTTAATTTCTTCACCCAGATTCTTCATACAATTGAAAATCTCATCTATACATAGGAAGTAATTGGCTATGCTTTCATCACTATGCATCTTAAGAGTTTCATATTAAATTCTGAGAGTTTGAAGCTTAACACGTTTTACTTGAGAGTCTCCTTCATAGCTTAGAATGATTTTGTCCCATATTTCTTTCACTGTTTCGAGCTGCATGACTTTGACAAACTTTGATTTTGACAAACTTCCCAATAAAATAGTGGTAGCTTTTGCATTGGTTTCATAATCCTTTTTACCTGTCGTATTTGTAGGAATTGTTGTTGGAAATGTATATCCTTTTCCAATTTCCCAAACATCGATTCCAAGTGATTATAGATAGATGTGGTTCTTATTTTCCACTAAACAAAATTGCTCCCATCGAAGATTAGCGATTTGATGGATTCCATGCTCTCTTAATTATTCATTTTCATGTATCTCCCTTCAAGCGATCAAGCTTCTTCTGATGGACCTACTATGATACCAATTGTTGGAAATAATACTGAGAAGGGGGGGGGGGGGGAATCAGTATTAGCATGTCAATAATTTTTCATTTCCATAATCAGATTTATATACGCTACTTCAGTTAATGGAACTCCTGTGTACACACAACTCTATTTAAGGCAACTAGCGTATATCTAGCGAACTTATGATTCAATTAATTCATCATATGTTGATCTTTAATCAATGCATCAGAACTTCATTAACCATATAAATAGTAACCAGGTGTAGTAAAAACAGAATAGACCATCACACATAAGAAACACACATGAACACCAAGATTTAAAGTGGAAACCCAATGTGGGACAAAAACCACCTGATGTTGTCTTTTTTTAACATAAGAAAGACTTGTTTACAATCTTGTACGGGCATTGACTCATACCACTATGCAGGCACCCACCTGTAGAAGGCTACAACCTTCACTCTTTTTCCAGCTGCTACTGGAAGGGAGCTAAAACCCCTTGGCTCTTGTACTTGCCAATATTCTTACCAGTACGTAGGCACCGGCGTACAGAAGGCTACTACCTCCTCTCTTCCTCTAGGGACCTTGTTTCATAAATTTTCAGACTGGATACACCTAGAACACAAGACCACAATTTGAAGGCCATGTTTCATCCAATTTTGATACTAGACCCATCAAGACATTGAACCTCAAAATCAATCACCACTACAATACAACCATTGCATTAACCAATCATCAAACTATGAATCACCAACAACTGAATCACTCAATCTATCCGACTTTTTCAGAGCATAGTCAATGAAACACAGTCACCAGAACATAAAGCAAAACCTAGATCTCTGTAACAGTAATTAGAAGAAACTGATACTTCAACCATCAAGTTGATAAGGTATATGCTACTTAGCTGTGTCGAAATAGCGTGTATATGCCTTTTTACCAAAGGGAACCAGCGTACAGATCTAAAAAATAATTACTTATAACTTCACTTCAATTTTCTACTTCAAACTTACCAAGATCATCATATATAAAGGATAAAACATGCGCGAGTATTCAGATCTGAACTATTCATGATCATACCATATAATGATAATGCATTTTAGTCTTCATAATCCCAGTCCATCAACCTTAATTTGCCACATAGGTGCATCCTTAGCAAAGCATGAGAAACCCATAACCTACATACTAGATCTCAGACTTCATCAGCTATTCAATGCTTGCACACTTGGCCTAATGATCTTTTCCTCCTTTTATAGTTTTAGGCCTTTCTCAATACCATGGATCAAAACCACTTAGGACCAATACCTTGGACCAAATTCCTAGGGTCAATATCTCAGACCAGATACCTTGGACCAATACCATGGATCAAAATACCATGGAACAAATACCTTGGACCAAAACTTAGTTTTCCAAGATATATGTGCTTTTACTTCTGTGAAAGTTCGTGTGTACATTATATGCTCCTTTTGGTCTAGTAACCCACGTGTATATGCTCCTTTGTCAAAGTGAACCTGCATATACCTCTCTTTATTCATTCTTTGTAGTCTAATCATTAATTATTTTTTATTGACCTACTACACTATGATCTGTCATTTGAGTGAGTTGCCATCAAGGACAACACCTGTATCATAATGCCAACATGGAGATCATATGCCAATCTTACGACCCCAAGGACTTCACATTCCAACTAACCCCATTAGGGTCTTTTGGCACTTCATCTAATGTGGTTAGGGTTTTCAATGTTCAGGGTTTTTCATTGTTTATTCATGAAAAAAAGACCTCAAATCCTCATTGTAACTTGGTTCAAAAGACATGTATTCGTCACATCTCTTCTCAGAGGTAACTACCATCATCTGAGATAGTTTATTTCCTTTCTACGTGTAAACAATTTTCAGTGCTTTCTATTTATTAATTGAAGTTATATTTTCTTATATCTATATGTTTTTGTTTAAATTTGTATTTAATTTTGTTGATTCATAAATTTGGATCAATGGTACCATGGTGGTCTACTCTTTCTCTATTTTTCTATGCATGTCCCCAATGAGGTCGGGATATAAGGAGTTGGGACTTGAATTGGTTGAAACCTTGCAAGACTGGACTCATTGAACTTGGGTAATTCCGATGGCAGAATAAAACAAAGATGAAGGAGCAATATAACCGTCAAAATGTTGCGCGAAGAGGCCCTCAAGCGACAAATGATTGATATGATGGACATTTTTTCTCAAATCCTTCAGTGGGTATCAGTGGGTGAAGTATATTCATCTAGCAGTCACTTCAAAGGTTTCGCCACCTTTAAAGTACATGTTAACTTTGAAATGATTATACTTGAAGGCCAGACAAATTCATATGCCTTAGATAGTGAAATCTATTGGAAGGATATTTCTTGGTCCATAATTTTTCAGATAGGGAAAATATTACTTTTTCACTCCTCAAAGTTGCCCCCATGTCAAAAACTAGTGGGAAAATTACTGTGAGCAAAGGGATGAGGAGAAGACCTCATTATGTTTCGTCACACCCTCTTGGAATTATTTCTGAGATGTTGGCAATGAACAATGTTACTCTATCAAGGGCTATGAAGATAAGTACATAAAGTGGACCACACTACGGAAGGAAAGGGAGTAGACGTGTCAAAGTTCACGAATAGTTTCCACAGCCTACACACAAAGTTTGGTATCAAGGATTCTAAGTGGAATCTGATACTTAAGTACCATGGTTATATGCACAAATACATCCATGCAGAAACGGAGTTCTTGGACATCTCCTCGGAACAATGTATCGATATGTTTTGAGGATCAAACATTAATTTATATAGAATAAGGAATACTTTGGATCTACAAATTTGAAGTAAGGAAAAGGAACCTCAAAATAGAGAAACAAAGGACAAAACCAAGGGCGGGAAACCTAGGACAACCCCTTGAATCCATAAGAAAACCATAGCACTAGGAATATGAAGAAGAACACTGGAAAGTGTTGTGAGTTCCACAAGAACCCTACCCAATACACAAATGAGTGTCGCACCAAGCAGTCACTGGTGGTCGAGCTAAAAGATTCAGAGTCATATGCATGTTCTAAATCTAAGCCAAAACTTGATAAGGGGAATGATAAGTGGAAGTAGATTATTGATGCAAAATCTAGTACCATTGTTTCCACCACCAAGGTCCAAAATATTGAGCTTGAACATCCATAGGAGGGGGAGTGTCTCTTCCACTCACAAATGTGGGTGAAGGGTTCTCCACTGAAATTCATTGTCGATAGTGGGAACCAAAGTAACCCCATCTTAGCAGAGGTAATTAAGGGGTTGGTCCTAACAACCACACCACACTCATAGCCATACAACATCGAGTGGCTCAAAAAAGGATGGGATCTTTGGGTTAACTAGAAGCATCACCTTCCCTATAGAATCAATCCCTTCACGGATGAGGTATTGTGTGATGTTTTTCCTCTTGAAGTCTATGATACTTTATTAGGACAACCATAATTGTGGAAGCATCATCCTGTGCATGTTTCCAAACCTTGCACTATTATTATTACTTTGGGAAGAAACTGGATAGGATATCAGAGGTAGCCTTGCCTACCACTATTTCTTTAATCTTTGCTAAGCAATGCAATACGATCATCTCGCATACTGGGACTTTTTTTTCTTTCTGATTCACTCTCAAAGTAAGGGGAAGATCGTGGCCAAATGCATGGCCACCAGAAAGGGTTCCTCCACATAGTTGAAGCAAGTTAATAATGTTATAGACGAGTACAAGGACATCTTATCCTCACCCACAGGGGCACCCTTGCACTATCAGGTGAAACATTTGACAAATCCATTTCAATTTTTCTTGGGGATATATTATTATTTTCTTTGATAATTTCATTTCATTATATGCATATTGAATACACCCCACAACATCATAATATTATTAGAAACATTTGTAATTATATAAAGAACAATATCATCATCAATGCAACAAAACATAAACGAACAATAGAAGAAAATCATTCACACATAGAGACACCAAAAATAATCGGAGACTAAGGAAAAACCCCACAAGAGGGAAAGCCATTTCAAAATATCCTTCTTATTAGATTGTCATAAAATGTTCAACAAAGAGAGAGTACAATAATCCATTTCTTCATTCACAAGACTATCCAAAAAAATAAACAAAATCATATCCCAAAGATGAGACCAGTAATAATAATAATCAAAACCATGATTCAAAAGTTAGCAGTCAACTATCAACATCTTCGATAAACTGTCAAAATATATGGTCAACTATCAAATGGAACCTTAGTTCCTAGTTGCACAGAAAGAAAGATATGCATGCAGCTGAAAATTTCCAAACGCACCCATAGGCTTGTGTGCATGCAGTTCCAGCAGAAATTTTCATGTGGCAATCATGTGGCTATGAATCAAAAACCTTAATCACATGTGCGAGTTTTAGACCGTATAATTTCAGAAATGTATGAATGAATTCCCTGTGAACCAATTTCAGACCTAGGTGAGCCAAAACCAAAGAAGAGAAAAGAAAAATGCTTTATGATTGTCTCCAAATGAGGGTCACTTGACTTGTATTTATAGCCATGCAAGAGTGCCCCATTTGGCTTTTGGGTCAGCATGTCATTTTGTGCACATGTGAGTCTCCATATTAAAAATATATTTTTTCCTTAACCAAATTAAATTCTTCGAAGGTCTAGAAGGGGTCTTCCTTAATGAGGAAGATTGTCCAATGGAGGGAATTTCTCCATGAGTTGCCAAATTAACAATCTAGGAGTTGCTACAAAAAGAGCACATTCAACCAAGTTCCTCACCTTTTGGTTGCCCAATTTTTCTCGTACAAAAGAAGGATGGGACCTAGAGACTTTGCATTGAATATCAAGTAATGAATAAGATCACTGCTAGGAAACAATACCCGATACCATGGATGGATGACCTCCTTGATGAACTCAAGGGGTACAAGTACTTCAACAATATTGATCTAAAGTTTGGCTATCACCAATTTCCAATAGAACCCACAAATGTATGGAAGGTTTCCTTCAAATCCAAGGATGGCCTCCTTGAGCGGTTGCTCATGCCTTTCAGGTTGACAAATTCCCCTAAATAATTTATGAGGCTCATAGATGGTATCTTGCAAACTTTCACCAACTCGTTCGTGGTTTTATATCCTGACGACATCCTCATCTTCAACAAGAGTTGGGAAGAGGACTTGCAACATATTCGACAGGTCCTTCAAACCCTGAGGCAACACAAACTATGTGCCAAATTAGAGAAATGCTCCTTTGTCATGAACCAGATCCAATATCTAGGATACGTAATTGATGACTAAGGTATGCATGTGGAGCTAGCTAAGATCCAAGTCATCCAAGATTTGCCAACCCCGACAACTCTCACTGAGCTTTGTATATTTTTGGGCCTTTCCAATTTCTATCGAAGGTTTGTGTTAGGATTCTCTCATATATTTTTGCCTTTGAGTCAAGTTACCAAGAGCGGAAAAAAAGAAAAAAAAATGGTTTGAAGCACAATAGAACCCCTTTTTGGACCTAAAAAATTTCCTTTTCTCTACGTTAGTACTCACATTTCTATACCTGCAACAACCATTTGAAATTGATGTTGATGCCTCCAACTATGTTATTGGTGAAATTATCACCAAAAAATGGAATCAAGTGGACTATAATAGTGAGACACTATCTAATATTATTCGGAAATACCCCACCAATGATAAGGAGATGTACTCCTTTGTGTAGGCTTGTCGGAAGTGGAAAGATTACATTTTGGGGAAGGAGGCAATCATCCACACTGATCACCAACCTCTTAATTTTATGTAGACACAAGGGAAATTGAAAAACGATCACCATAAAATGGTCCTTATATATGAAAAATTTCCATTTGAACATAAAATAAAATAAGAACAACACCAATAATGTTGTATATTCCCTTAGTTGGCCCTTAGTTTTGGAACTGACTATTGTTCTCAACTCTTGTGAGCATGAAACTTATGGATGGCTACAACTATATAGAAATGATATATAATTTTGCACCACATACCATACACTAATGGAGGGAAAGAAAGTACCATACTTCCACCTCTAGGATGCATTTTTATGATATCTAAGGTAGCTTTGTGTTCCTTTAAGTGATTGTGCCAAGATAATTTGGGAGGTGCACTACATTTAGGTTATCGGATATTTTGGTTTGGAGAAAACCTTAGCAGTACTACACACATATTTATATTGGCCAAAACGCCAGCAGGATGTTGGAAAATATATTAGCTCTTGCACTACCTATGGCATTGTCAAGCCAACCATTAAGAAGCAACACCTATACACTCCTCTTCCTACTCCTAGCCAACCTTGGGAATCCATCTCCATGGAATATATGTCTGGTCTTCCATCTATAAAGCATGGTAACGACTATGTATTTATGGTCATTGATAGATTTTTTAAGATGGCTATATTGACTGCTTACAAGAAGCGTATCACAATAAAAGACATTGGAAAACTATTCTTTGAACGAGTGTGGGTACATTTTGGGATTCCATGAACCATTATATCAGATTGGGGTAGCAGGTTCTTGAGTTCATTCTTTTCGAGCCTCTGGTCATTGTTGGACACTAAAATGATCAAGCTGACTACATTCCATCCTTAGATTGGTGGTAAAATAGAGGTTGTCAATAGGATGATGGTGCACATACTATGCATGTGCAACTACAAGCAACCAGAAACATGGGATGTGAGTCTTCAATATGTGCAACACAACTATAGTAGAGCTCTCCATAGTTCGACTTGATACAACCCCTTTCAAGTGGGCCTGGGATTTGAGCCATGGTGTCCCAATAATGTTGGAATGCCTCTTGTGGCTACATAGGAAGAATATGCACATGATCAGTCTAAAGTTAATAAAGCCACTAGGTTTATTGAACACATCCAATGCATCCACCAATAGGTTCATGATATCCTGGATAAGTCTAATTCCAAGTATAAGCAACATCATGATCAACAACAAGTGCCAATAAGTTTCAAGTGGACAACAAAGTTTGGTTGCATTTGCAAAAGGAATGCCTTACCGGAGCCTATAGGAAGCTTAGACCACTCCAATATGGGCCTTACACCATGATCACCAAGGTTATAGATGAAACTACTTTTGAGCTAAGTATTCCCCCATTCCTTGGCTTGCACCTAGCTTCATTGTGGACTATCTTCGGCCATACTTTCCACCATTGTTGGACACATCATACATTTTTGAGTAGTTTACACCAACAAAGCTCAACCTAGATTACATTGAACAAGCCACAATTAATCAAATATTGGACATAAAAATTAAGAACAGTCACCAATAGAGAATCCAACTATACCAAGTTATCAAATCTTAGCAGTTCCTATGCCAAGGCAACTAGCTCACTAGGGAACAAGTTCAACAAAAGTTTCCCCATCTGATGGTGGCAATCAATATAATGGGGACCATTTCTTCCTAAAATGGGAGGACTGATCTAGGTGGATATTGGTGGCCACCTACCTATTCCACTTGGTCCCCCAGCACTATTTCCTTCCAATTTTCTCTTTTCCAACATACTTTCTACTTTTAGCAACTTTTCGGGTCCTAAACTGCCAAAGCCATTTTGAGGACCTAAATGACTCCTATTTTTTGTGTAAGAATTTTTTTTCCCTCATATAGATATTTATAACAAGGTATTGGGTGCACCAAATGAGGATCATGTTCCAAATTTACGACCTTGAGAAGTTGACATTCCAACTAACCGCATCGAAGCCCGTTAGCTTTTGGAACTTCATCTCCTAGGGTTAGGTTGGATGTTTAGGGTTTCTCATTATTTCTTCATGATAGAAAGGCCTCAGAGCCTCATTATAACTCAATTTAGAAGGCATGTAGTCGTCACATCTATTCTAAGAGATAAGATATCATCACTTGAGCTAGTTTGTTTATTTTCTACATGTAAATAGTTTTTAGTAGTTGCTATTTGTTAATTGAAGTTATGCTTGATTGTATCTCTATGTTTTTATTTAAATCAATATTTCATTTCATTCCTTCATAAATCTGGATCACTATGTTCTTGAACCAGATGGACTATTTAGATTTCAAGGAAGGATGTTATCCTTGAGGAAGGAAATACATAAAAACTATACTTGAGGAGACCCACACAACAATTTATCGTGCACATCCATGTGTGAAGAAGATATATGTAGAGACGAAGAAAATTTTCTTTTGGGTAGGCATGAAGTATGGTGTATTCTGGTTTGACACTAAGTGTCTTGAAATATAACCAAGTGAAGATTGACCATCACCACCTATTAAGACTCCTATGATCACTTGAAAATCCAATAGGAAGTCATCTCTATGGATTTTGTTGTGGGATTTCCACTCATATCATAAAGGCACGATGTCATCCTTTTCATAGTTGACAATTTGACCAAAAGTGCCCATTTCATCCTAGTCAAAGAATATTAAGATGTCATGAGTGTGGTATGAGTGTTTGTAAACAAAGTTGGTTAGTTACATGGGTACCTACAAAAATCATTTTTGATAGATAATTTTGATTTACATGCAAGTTTTGGCCCAATTTGCAGTCAACACATGGAAATTATTTTAACTTGAGCATTGCATATCATCCAGAAATAGATGGGAATACTAAAAGAGTAATTTAGGTTATGGAAGACATGCTTAGAATGTATGTTATGGATAACCAGATCCAATGGGAGAAGTACTTATCATTAGTAGATTTTTCCTACAATAACAATAGGGCATGAATTTGTATGAAAAATGGAGTGGGGGATTAATATTAGACAATAGTTAAAGGAATCTTAGGATACATCGAAGAGTTATTATGATGCATACAATACAGGTTGAAGTTATGAGGTGGAGACCAAGTTTTATTTATATTCAACCTAACAAGAGTACCATTCAGTTTTGAAAACTCATATAAAACTCATTTTATACAAGAGTACTTCCATCCATACTTTTATAATACTCATGATGTTTTCTATGTATCTATTCCATGACATTATTTTTTTTACGAATATCACAAACTCAATTGGAGGGAATTGTAGGTATCATATGTGGGAACCATTATGGTTGAACCATGCCACATATTGTACCATAGAGTTCAACAACACATACACCATTTGGTGGACCAATTTAAGGTCTAGTGTGGCAAGTATAGCCTAGGAACTATTACCTAGGAGGATGTAGAGGCTCTATGTTGAGACTACTCTTAACTTTTTTTGGACCACATGTAATGTTCTATTTTGAAATAGAAAACCACTTATGATGTAGACCTAACTACAATTTTCATGATGCATTAATTATGAACATTATGTAACATTGTGTATTTTTTAATTTTGGACAAGTGGACTTATTTATATAAAACACTAAATGAGTTATGTTTATCTTGTATAGCTTATACTAATCCTAAGTAGAGCTTATACTAAATTAATATTTAATCCTTAATTTTTATTAATGATTAATTAATGTAACCTTATGATTAGTGCTTAAGATTGGTAATCATTAACTAATGTAACCTTATGGTCACCCTTTAATCTTGATTAATGTTGTAGATTTCAAAGTATAATATTGAATTAAATCATGATCTTGTATGATTGCTCGACTTCGACAAGACCAATGAGATTGATTGATTTATTGTATTATATTTTTTATTTACTAAGCTCAATGTCTTTTATTATCCTATAAGGTAGGGACTGGAGAACGTAACATTAATAGGGTTAGGTGGAGCTTTAAGGGGACAAATAGTTTGGGTGGGGAGGATTAATGACTTGGTAGGAGAGCCACTAATGGGGGGGGGCTATTTTGGAGATTGGTGAGGAATAAATGAATAGAAATATTATGGGTGAGGAATTATTCTTGATATTTGTTTTTTCTTGGTTTTAGAGAATTGGGGAGAGGGGGATAAAGCTTGGGACTTGGGAGATTGGAAGAGGTTTTTAAAAGTTATTAGAATATGTGAAGATTGAGGATGGTGTTGGGCATAACTTGGTGATTTGGACAAACACACTACGGGTTGTGGTTTTAGTGGTTAGGAATAGAGATATAGGGAAACTATGGAGGTTCCTTGGGGCTAACAAGTTGGATACGCTACTCTTAGTTGGCTAAGTGGAAAATTCAGCTGAACGGATTTTGAGGATCATATGAAGGAAACTTGCTTTAGCCTAGTTGAGGGCCCTATGAATTATATGGTACTATTCTTTGTTGATATCTAAGTTTATTATACTAAAAATCATATTTTATATTCTTAAAAAATGAATATGTTGCAATATACTTCATGTTATACAGTAATTTGTTGCACTACTTGTCTCATACCTTGAGCTGTCAAACTTTGCCCAAAATTTCGCAAAGTGAGGAAAGTTGTCAATGAGTTCCCCATGAAAAATATTGATCAGAGCATCCCTGAAGAAAAGAAGGATAAATTCCTTTAAGTAATTTAGAAGAGCTTTCCAAAAAACCCTATTTGCAAGCCCAATGCTACTTTAGAAGGAGAACCCATGCTGGTACCCTTTGGTCTAACTAGTGACTAGCGCTGGCAATGTAACTTTGGATAGGAAAATCCACGTTGATCCTCTTTAGGCAGCTTCTCCAAAAATGGAGCAAAAATTTCTCTTACTAGAAGCCTCAAGAACAACGAGTTGGTTATTGTTGATTAAGGATATGGTTGAGTTCTCCCATTTTGAGTCCTTGATCCTAACTTTAGGGATCTTCCCCCTAAGATGTGGACCTTCTTCCCCATTTTTTGGATCCCTAACTCCCTCTCATTCCCTATAAATACACTCCCTTATACCCTCAAATAGTTGGTCAGACTAGAGTAGTCATGTTGCTACTAAATTGTGCCTAATTGCTGCCAATTTGTGATGGAAAAAGGAGAGTTTGAGAAGTCTCAGCTTGGACTTGGAAACCCATCCTAAAGGAGGCTTCCAACATCAAGGTAATGGTTGTATTCTTCCCTCTTGTGTTTATTATTAATATAATGCATGTTTACTTTCCATAAGAATGTAAATGACTACTTGCTTAGTATGATGCTCCTTGATCTATCATATGGTTTACATTAGAATGCATATGCTATTTTTTTCCTTTGTTTTCTTTATTTGATCTCTCTTGTAGGTTTTCATTCACAACAGGATAGCAAGGATCGAACTTGGAATTGAGGAGATTGAGTTTGACATCGAAAAAAAAACACATAGGAGTGAGGTAGGTTATCTTTACTCTCTCATGTCATTCTGTTTTAAACTAGGAGAGTGATTAGGTGCTCAAAATTATGCTCAAAAATCAAATTCATCAGAATAGTATGGAACCTAAGCAACCATGTAGTGATCATCATCTGGAATCTGGTGCCACTCATTTCATGCTAAACGGACACTGTATGCACCCAGAAACGTGTTTTGTTCACTTTTTCAAACAAACAATTTTAAAAAAAAGGACAACTCAGTGAACAGTCCATACTTCTGACATGACACTAACTGGGAAGGGTATGAGGTAGTTAACTGGGTCAAATATTCTCTATGGGTCAGATTGTGCCAAGTGGCACCCTCTAATTGGTTGCAATTGTTGGTTTTTTATTGGATGGTGAGGTGGCCAATCACGAATTGACATGTGGCCCAACTGGAGGGCACCATGTGGCCACCAAAAATTGGTTCAATGATTGAGCCAGAGGCCATCGGAATCAAGAGAAATGGGAATGTGGTGGTTGATGCATTAAGCAGAAGACCTAGGATCTTCTCTCTAGTACCCTTATGCATAAATTTAAGGGAGCTTGTGGAAGAAAACTCTTTGGCACTAATTGGTATTTGAAGGTTACATCAATTCTCTAGAATGGGAAGAAGTTACAATTAAATTTTTAGGGTTATGTGATCTAGGTGGATATTCGTGGACACCCACCTATTCCACTTTGGGCCCCAACGCTATTTTCTAGCATACTAACTAGTTATAGCAATTTTTTGGGTCCTAACTTATAGAGCCATTTGGAAGCCCTAAATGGGAAAATGAGGACCAATTTTTTACAATTGCAGTTGAAAATTGTTTTCTTATGTTAGATACCTTTTGCGAGGTATCATGCACACTAAATAGAGTGTTGGAAATAATAATGAGAGAGGGGGGGGGGGGGGCGTGAATCAATATTAGCAAGTCAATAACTTTTCATTTCCATAATCATATTTCTATACACTAGTTCAGTTACTAGAACTCGCGTGTAGACACAACTCTGTTTAAGGCAACTAGCGTATATCCAGCAAACTTATGATTCAGTTAATTCATCATATGTTGATCTTTAATTAGTGCATCAGAACTTCATTAACCATATAAATAGTAACCAGGTGTAGTAAAAAGTGGATAGACAATCACACATAAAAAACACACATGAACACCAAGATTTAAGGTGGAAACCCAATGCGAGACAAAAACCACCTGATGCTATCTTCTTTTAATATAAGAAAAATTGTTTACAATCTTGTACTGGTGCAGACTCATACCAGTACGCAGGCATCCACTTTCAGAAGGCTACAACCTTCTCTCATTCTCCAGCTTCTATTAGAAGGGAACTACAACCCCCTAGCTCTTATACTAGCTGATATATTTACTAGTACGTAGGCACCGACCTACTGAAGGATACAACCTTCACTCGTTTTCCAGCTGCTACTAGAAGGGAGCTACAACCCCGTGGCTCTTGTAATGGCTGATATGTTTACCAGTACGTAGGTGCTGGCCTACAGAAGACTACTACCTCCTCTCTTCCTCTAGGAACCACATTTCATAAATTTTCAAACTGGATACACTTGGAACACAACACCACAATCTGAAGGTCACGCTTCATCCAATTTTCATACTAGACCCATCAACACATTGAAGCTAAAATCAATCCCCACTGCAGTACAACAATGACATTAACCAATAATCAATCTCTCAATCACCCACAACTAGATCACTCAATCTATCTAACTTTTCCAGAGCACACTCAACGAAACACAGTCACTAGAACACAGAGCAGAACCCAGATCTCTGTAACAGCAATCAGAAGAAACTGATACTTCAGCCATCTTGTTCATAAGGTATACACTACTTGGCTATGTCGAACTAGCATGTATATGCCCTTTTACCAAATGAAACCATCGTACAGATATGAAAATAACACTACAATTTTCTACTTCAGACATACCCAGATCATCATATATAAAGGATAAAACATGCATCAGTATTCAAATCTGAACTATTCATGATCATACCATATAATGATAATCCATTCTAGTCTTCATGATCCCGGTCCATCAACCTTCATTCGCCACATAGGTGCATCATTAGTAAATCATCACAAACCCATAACCTGCATACTGGATCTTGTTGTGTGTGGAGCATGATTATTCAAAGGTCTTTGTTTCAGCCGGATGTATACCCCAGGAAGTTTGTACACCCCTCCACGCGGGGGGGTGCGAGGGCCAGCAGTCCCCTGGCCGGGGCTCGGGGGCAGTGCCCCCAAAGCTAAAAACAGATGTAAATTTGCCTTGTAAAAGTATAGTAATTTCTAGGTAATCTAGGCCGTTCATTAGGCGAATGATCTGATGATAGATATTATGTTTAGTTTAGGGGTTTTTTTCTTAGAAGGAAACCCCTCTCTTTGTATGAGGGAATTGTATTTGAGGCTGTGATACAGATGTGTATTCTATGTGTGAGCAAGAAACAAAGAGGTGAGATTGTGAGAGAAAACAGAGGATATTATAGTGGATTTGCTATAGGTTGTGTCTCTTCATTTTGCTGGATAATAGAAAGGAAGGACTGGTTGTTTAGGGTGGACGTAGCGCAAACTGCTGAACCACGTATATCTATGTCTCTCTTGTTTTATGCGTTTTCTGTGTTTATATTTCTACAATATTTTATCTGTTCCATTGCTCCGTGATATATAATTTTCTAACAGATCTCACACTTCATTAGCTATTCAATGCTTGCATACTTGGCCTAATGATCTTTTCCTCCTTTTATAGTTTTAGGCCTTTCTCAATACCATGGACCAAAACTACTGAGGGCCAATACCTTAGACCAAATAACTAGGGTTAATACCTTGGACCAGATACCTTGGACCAATACCATGGATCAAAGTACCATGGACCAAATACCTTGGAGCAAAACTTAGCTTTCCAAGATATACAAGCTTTTCCTTCTGTGAAAGTGTGTGTGTACCTTATACGCTCCTTTTGGTCTGGTAACCTGCGTGTATATGCTCCTTTGTCAAGGTGAACCTGCATATACCTATCTTTATTCGTTCTTTGTAGTCTGATCATTAATTCTTTGTTATTGACCTGCTACACTATGATCTGTCATCTGAGTGAGTTGCCATCAAGGACAACACCTGTATCATAATGTCAACAATCTCCCCCTTTGCACTGGATGACAACAACAACAGCACGTCATTCTCCCCCTTTGACATCAAGGGCAAAGGGAGGACCAAGATATTCTCTCCCTTTGATATACATTATGTTGTCCATACCCCCCCTGAGTACATGCTGAACTCTTTGATTGAGCTCCCCCTTTGTACATGCTAAGATGTACCAATCCATCCATGCTCCACCTGAGCACATGCGGAGTCTACAAAAATATTTTTCAAAAGAATAACATGACTCTACAACTCAACTACCAATTACTCATACATACATAAATCTCCCAACCAAGTGGGGATACACCATTTTTTACTCGTCCACCCAACCAAGTGGGGATATACCAAATGTTTATACATGATTAAAATAAAGATTATTAGATCATCCTTCTCATCCATAGTGGGGTTACAAATTAGATATTTTCCTGACCTTTACATTAAATGATATACATGACATTTATAACAAGGACAAACGATCTAAACAAGATCACGATAGTCATCAGCAACTATCATACACCATATGCTCTTCACCATAAGTAGCATCAGGATCAACAACTTGTATATTTCCATCATCAAAGGAGTCACCTGAATCAAAACAACTATGTGGATCTATGTCAAGATATTCTAAGATAATGCCAACAATGCATTATTAGGAGCATATGCTCCCCCTGAACCTGTGCCAACCGACACATACCATCATCAAATAGAGTAGATAAATGACTGAACCATATCAGACTTATTTTCTTGATTCTGTCCCACTGATTTTTCTTTAGAGCACCATATACGCAACTGTACAACATCTAACTCACGAATATGCATGACTTCTGTTCATAATAACTACGTATGAAAATTGGAATACTGAAGTTTTACACTTTCAGCTTCCCCTGGGTCTGTTATGTCTGCAAACTGAGCTATGCCACATATTTCTGACAATAATTTTGTCTTCTTCAATACCTAGGATTGAGATGATGTATGTTCCTTCTACTGGTGTCCAAATTTTGCTCCTACATCCTTTACTTTATGTCCGAACTTGTTACATGCATAACATCTTACATGTTTCATATTCCCTTTATTGCAATCAATAGCTTTGTGACCAAACATATTGCAAGCAAAACAATATCCCTTAAAGTACCTAGAACGTGATGATCTTTCTGTGTGATGGTCTTGAACCATTCTACTTCTGCATCTAGTTGCAACACACCCAAAATTATGACATATAAAACATTGAACATTATTCCTTGAAGGAAATAACTGACTATCACTTCCACAATTAGGAGTAAAATATTTCTTTTGACGAATTTCTTTGCTTGGTTGTTGATGGGGTTGACTTTTTATTTCCTTGTTAAGCATCTCAGATTTTTCATTAGAGCTTCTTACCTTACCTTGTGAGCTAGATTCACCTTTATAAAAGCCAAGACCAGTCTTTATAATGAGTGAACGCTGAACCTTGAGGATGTCATCTAACATTTCTGATCCTTTAGAAAATCTAAGATTCAGAGTGTTTGTCTTTTCAAGTTCTTCTCTTAGACTTACTATTTCACATTCTAACACTTCATTGTGTTTGTATTTTTTAGTGAGTTGATGTGTCACTGTGTTTATGATTGTATCCTTTTCTGCCAAATTGATTTTAAGTTGACTAATTTCTTTAAGGAAATCTTCCTTTTCTAAGCCATTATTTTCATTTGCCATGAGTAGTTTAATTTCTTGATTGTCCTCACCAATATTGGACAAGCCATCACTATCATCATGAGTATAATAACTTCTATTACCTTCTTCAGACATCTTTCCTTTGTTATGAGGGCATCTAGTAGCATAATGACCAACTCTTCCACAAGAAAAACATTTGAATGGTAGCTTACCTTTGAACCTTCTAGAACCCCATTAAAGCTTCTTGACAAAATTTACCTCATCTTCTTCTTCTAAAATGTGTCCTGATTAATAGAGTTTTTCTTTTCCCTTTGTTGATGCTTTAAACGTAGTTTCTCTCATATCCGATGGTCCTCCTTTTCTCATCTCAAAGGCAGTTAAGATTCTATGAAGCTGTGTCATAGTGATAATCTGCAGATCCTATTTTTCTTTTATGGTAGACACTTTGGGTTCAAACTTAGTAGACAAGGATCTCAAAAATTTCTCAACTAAGACAACTTCCTTAATTTCTTCACCCAGATTCTTCATACAATTGAAAATCTCATCTATACATAGGAAGTAATTGGCTATGCTTTCATCACTATGCATCTTAAGAGTTTCATATTAAATTCTGAGAGTTTGAAGCTTAACACGTTTTACTTGAGAGTCTCCTTCATAGCTTAGAATGATTTTGTCCCATATTTCTTTCACTGTTTCGAGCTGCATGACTTTGACAAACTTTGATTTTGACAAACTTCCCAATAAAATAGTGGTAGCTTTCGCATTGGTTTCATAATCCTTTTTACCTGCCGTATTTGTAGGAATTGTTGTTGGAAATGTATATCCTTTTCCAATTTCCCAAACATCGATTCCAAGTGATTATAGATAGATGTGGTTCTTATTTTCCACTAAACAAAATTGCTCCCATCGAAGATTAGCGATTTGATGGATTCCATGCTCTCTTAATTATTCATTTTCATGTATCTCCCTTCAAGCGATCAAGCTTCTTCTGATGGACCTACTATGATACCAATTGTTGGAAATAATACTGAGAAGGGGGGGGGTGAATCAGTATTAGCATGTCAGTAACTTTTCATTTCCATAATCAGATTTATATACGCTACTTCAGTTAATGGAACTCCTGTGTACACACAACTCTATTTAAGGCAACTAGCGTATATCTAGCGAACTTATGATTCAATTAATTCATCATATGTTGATCTTTAATCAATGCATCAGAACTTCATTAACCATATAAATAGTAACCAGGTGTAGTAAAAACAGAATAGACCATCACACATAAGAAACACACATGAACACCAAGATTTAAAGTGGAAACCCAATGTGGGACAAAAACCACCTGATGTTGTCTTTTTTTAACATAAGAAAGACTTGTTTACAATCTTGTACGGGCGTTGACTCATACCACTATGCAGGCACCCACCTGTAGAAGGCTACAACCTTCACTCTTTTTCCAGCTGCTACTGGAAGGGAGCTAAAACCCCTTGGCTCTTGTACTTGCCAATATTCTTACCAGTACGTAGGCACCGGCGTACAGAAGGCTACTACCTCCTCTCTTCCTCTAGGGACCTTGTTTCATAAATTTTCAGACTGGATACACCTAGAACACAAGACCACAATTTGAAGGCCATGTTTCATCCAATTTTGATACTAGACCCATCAAGACATTGAACCTCAAAATCAATCACCACTACAATACAACCATTGCATTAACCAATCATCAAACTATGAATCACCAACAACTGAATCACTCAATCTATCCGACTTTTTCAGAGCATAGTCAATGAAACACAGTCACCAGAACATAAAGCAAAACCTAGATCTCTGTAACAGTAATTAGAAGAAACTGATACTTCAACCATCAAGTTGATAAGGTATATGCTACTTAGCTGTGTCGAAATAGCGTGTATATGCCTTTTTACCAAAGGGAACCAGCGTACAGATCTAAAAAATAATTACTTATAACTTCACTTCAATTTTCTACTTCAAACTTACCAAGATCATCATATATAAAGGATAAAACATGCGCGAGTATTCAGATCTGAACTATTCATGATCATACCATATAATGATAATGCATTTTAGTCTTCATAATCCCAGTCCATCAACCTTAATTTGCCACATAGGTGCATCCTTAGCAAAGCATGAGAAACCCATAACCTACATACTAGATCTCAGACTTCATCAGCTATTCAATGCTTGCACACTTGGCCTAATGATCTTTTCCTCCTTTTATAGTTTTAGGCCTTTCTCAATACCATGGATCAAAACCACTTAGGACCAATACCTTGGACCAAATTCCTAGGGTCAATATCTCAGACCAGATACCTTGGACCAATACCATGGATCAAAATACCATGGAACAAATACCTTGGACCAAAACTTAGTTTTCCAAGATATATGTGCTTTTACTTCTGTGAAAGTTCGTGTGTACATTATATGCTCCTTTTGGTCTAGTAACCCACGTGTATATGCTCCTTTGTCAAAGTGAACCTGCATATACCTCTCTTTATTCATTCTTTGTAGTCTAATCATTAATTATTTTTTATTGACCTACTACACTATGATCTGTCATTTGAGTGAGTTGCCATCAAGGACAACACCTGTATCATAATGCCAACATGGAGATCATATGCCAATCTTACGACCCCAAGGACTTCACATTCCAACTAACCCCATTAGGGTCTTTTGGCACTTCATCTAATGTGGTTAGGGTTTTCAATGTTCAGGGTTTTTCATTGTTTATTCATGAAAAAAAGACCTCAAATCCTCATTGTAACTTGGTTCAAAAGACATGTATTCGTCACATCTCTTCTCAGAGGTAACTACCATCATCTGAGATAGTTTATTTCCTTTCTACGTGTAAACAATTTTCAGTGCTTTCTATTTATTAATTGAAGTTATATTTTCTTATATCTATATGTTTTTGTTTAAATTTGTATTTAATTTTGTTGATTCATAAATTTGGATCAATGGTACCATGGTGGTCTACTCTTTCTCTATTTTTCTATGCATGTCCCCAATGAGGTCGGGATATAAGGAGTTGGGACTTGAATTGGTTGAAACCTTGCAAGACTGGACTCATTGAACTTGGGTAATTCCGATGGCAGAATAAAACAAAGATGAAGGAGCAATATAACCGTCAAAATGTTGCGCGAAGAGGCCCTCAAGCGACAAATGATTGATATGATGGACATTTTTTCTCAAATCCTTCAGTGGGTATCAGTGGGTGAAGTATATTCATCTAGCAGTCACTTCAAAGGTTTCGCCACCTTTAAAGTACATGTTAACTTTGAAATGATTATACTTGAAGGCCAGACAAATTCATATGCCTTAGATAGTGAAATCTATTGGAAGGATATTTCTTGGTCCATAATTTTTCAGATAGGGAAAATATTACTTTTTCACTCCTCAAAGTTGCCCCCATGTCAAAAACTAGTGGGAAAATTACTGTGAGCAAAGGGATGAGGAGAAGACCTCATTATGTTTCGTCACACCCTCTTGGAATTATTTCTGAGATGTTGGCAATGAACAATGTTACTCTATCAAGGGCTATGAAGATAAGTACATAAAGTGGACCACACTACGGAAGGAAAGGGAGTAGACGTGTCAAAGTTCACGAATAGTTTCCACAGCCTACACACAAAGTTTGGTATCAAGGATTCTAAGTGGAATCTGATACTTAAGTACCATGGTTATATGCACAAATACATCCATGCAGAAACGGAGTTCTTGGACATCTCCTCGGAACAATGTATCGATATGTTTTGAGGATCAAACATTAATTTATATAGAATAAGGAATACTTTGGATCTACAAATTTGAAGTAAGGAAAAGGAACCTCAAAATAGAGAAACAAAGGACAAAACCAAGGGCGGGAAACCTAGGACAACCCCTTGAATCCATAAGAAAACCATAGCACTAGGAATATGAAGAAGAACACTGGAAAGTGTTGTGAGTTCCACAAGAACCCTACCCAATACACAAATGAGTGTCGCACCAAGCAGTCACTGGTGGTCGAGCTAAAAGATTCAGAGTCATATGCATGTTCTAAATCTAAGCCAAAACTTGATAAGGGGAATGATAAGTGGAAGTAGATTATTGATGCAAAATCTAGTACCATTGTTTCCACCACCAAGGTCCAAAATATTGAGCTTGAACATCCATAGGAGGGGGAGTGTCTCTTCCACTCACAAATGTGGGTGAAGGGTTCTCCACTGAAATTCATTGTCGATAGTGGGAACCAAAGTAACCCCATCTTAGCAGAGGTAATTAAGGGGTTGGTCCTAACAACCACACCACACTCATAGCCATACAACATCGAGTGGCTCAAAAAAGGATGGGATCTTTGGGTTAACTAGAAGCATCACCTTCCCTATAGAATCAATCCCTTCACGGATGAGGTATTGTGTGATGTTTTTCCTCTTGAAGTCTATGATACTTTATTAGGACAACCATAATTGTGGAAGCATCATCCTGTGCATGTTTCCAAACCTTGCACTATTATTATTACTTTGGGAAGAAAACTGGATAGGATATCAGAGGTAGCCTTGCCTACCACTATTTCTTTAATCTTTGCTAAGCAATGCAATACGATCATCTCCCATACTGGGACCTTTTTTTCTTTCTGATTCACTCTCAAAGTAAGGGGAAGATCGTGGCCAAATGCATGGCCACCAGAAAGGGTTCCTCCACATAGTTGAAGCAAGTTAATAATGTTATGGAGGAGTACAAGGACATCTTATCCTCACCCACAGGGGCACCCTTGCACTATCAGGTGAAACATTTGACAAATCCATTTCAATTTTTCTTGGGGATATATTATTATTTTATTTGATAATTTCATTTCATTATATGCATATTGAATACACCCCACAACATCATAATATTATTAGAAACATTTGTAATTATATAAAGAACAATATCATCATCAATGCAACAAAACATAAACGAACAATAGAAGAAAATCATTCACACATAGAGACACCAAAAATAATCGGAGACTAAGGAAAAACCCCACAAGAGGGAAAGCCATTTCAAAATATCCTTCTTATTAGATTGTCATAAAATGTTCAACAAAGAGAGAGTACAATAATCCATTTCTTCATTCACAAGACTATCCAAAAAAATAAACAAAATCATATCCCAAAGATGAGACCAGTAATAATAATAATCAAAACCATGATTCAAAAGTTAGCAGTCAACTATCAACATCTTTGGTAAACTGTCAAAATATATGGTCAAATATCAAATGGAACCTTAGTTCCTAGTTGCACAGAAAGAAAGATATGCATGCAGCAGAAAATTTCCAAACGCACCCATAGGCTTGTGTGCATGCAGTTCCAGCAGAAATTTTCATGTGGCAATCATGTGGCTATGAATCAAAAACCTTAATCACATGTGCGAGTTTTAGACCGTATAATTTCATAAATGTATGAACGAATTCCCTGTGAACCAATTTCAGACCTAGGTGAGCCAAAACCAAAGAAGAGAAAACAAAAATGCTTTATGATTGTCTCGAAATGAGGGTCACTTGACTTGTATTTATAGCCATGCAAGAGTGCCCCATTTGGCTTTTGGGTCGGCATGTCATTTTGTGCACATGTGAGTCTCCATATTAAAAATATATTTTTTCCTTAACCAAATTAAATTCTTTGAAGGACTAGAAGGGGTCTTCTTTAATCAGGAAGATTGTCCAATGGAGGGAATTTCTCCATGAGTTGCAAATTAACAATCTAGGAGTTGCTACAAAAAGAGCACATTCAACCAAGTTCCTCACCTTTTGGTTGCCCAATTTTTCACGTACAAAAGAAGGATGGGACCTAGAGACTTTGCATTGATTATCAAGTAATGAATAAGATCACTGCTAGGAAACAATACCCGATACCACGGATGGATGACCTCCTTGATGAAATCAAGGGGTACAAGTACTTCAACAATATTGATCTAAAGTTTGGCTATCACCAATTTCCAATAGAACCCACAAATGTATGGAAGGTTTCCTTCAAATCCAAGGATGGCCTCCTTGAGCGGTTGCTCATGCCTTTCAGGTTGACAAATTCCCCTAAATAATTTATGAGGCTCATAGATGGCATCTTGCAAACTTTCACCAACTTGTTCGTGGTTTTATATCCTGACGACATCCTCATCTTCAACAAGAGTTGGGAAGAGCACTTGCAACATATTTGACAGGTCCTTCAAACCCTGAGGCAACACAAACTATGTGCCAAATTCGAGAAATGCTCCTTTGTCATGAACCAGATCCAATATCTAGGATACATAATTGATGACTAAGGCATGCATGTGGAGCTAGCTAGGATCCAAGTCATCCAAGATTTGCCAACCCCGACAACTCTCACTGAGCTTTGTATATTTTTGGGCCTTTCCAATTTCTATCGAAGGTTTGTGTTAGGATTCTCTCATATATTTTTGCCTTTGAGTCAAGTTACCAAGAGCGGAAAAAAAGAAAAAAAATGGTTTGAAGCACAATAGAACCCCTTTTTGGACCTAAAAAAATTCCTTTTCTCTACGTTAGTACTCACATTTCTATACCTGCAACAACCATTTGAAATTGATGTTGATGCCTCCAACTATGTTATTGGTGAAATTATCACCAAAAAATGGAATCAAGTGGACTATAATAGTGAGACACTATCTAATATTATTCGGAAATACCCCACCAATGATAAGGAGATGTACTCCTTTGTGTAGGCTTGTCGGAAGTGGAAAGATTACATTTTGGGGAAGGAGGCAATCATCCACACTGATCACCAACCTCTTAATTTTATGTAGACACAAGGGAAATTGAAAAACGATCACCATAAAATGGTCCTGATATATGAAAAATTTCCATTTGAACATAAAATAAAATAAGAACAACACCAATAATGTTTTATATTCCCTTAGTTGGCCCTTAGTTTTGGAACTGACTATTGTTCTCAACTCTTGTGAGCATGAAACTTATGGATGGCTACAACTATATAGAAATGATATATAATTTTGCACCACGTACCATACACTAATGGAGGGAAAGAAAGTACCATACTTCCACCTCTAGGATGCATTTTTATGATATCTAAAGTAGCTTTGTGTTCCTTTAAGTGATTGTGCCAAGATAATTTGGGAGGCGCACTACATTTAGGTTATCGGACATTTTGGTTTGGAGAAAACCTTAGCAGTACTACACACATATTTATATTGGCCAAAACGTTAGCAGGATGTTGGAAAATATATTAGCTCTTGCACTACCTATGGCATTGTCAAGCCAACCATTAAGAAGCAACACCTATACACTCCTCTTCCTACTCCTAGCCAACCTTGGGAATCCATCTCCATGGAATATATGTCTAGTCTTCCATCTATAAAGCATGGTAACGACTATGTATTTATGGTCATTGATAGATTTTTTAAGATGGCTATATTGACTGCTTACAAGAAGCGTATCACAATAAAAGACATTGGAAAACTATTCTTTGAACGAGTGTGGGTACATTTTGGGATTCCATGAACCATTATATCAGATTGGGGTAGCAGGTTCTTGAGTTCATTCTTTTCGAGCCTCTAGTCATTGTTGGACACTAAAATGATCAAGCTGACTGCATTCCATCCTTAGACTGATGGTAAAATAGAGGTTGTCAATAGGATGATGGTGCACATACTATGCATGTGCAACTACAAGCAACCAGAAACATGGGATGTGAGTCTTCAATATGTGCAACACAACTATAGTAGAGCTCTCCATAGTTCGAATTGATACAACCCCTTTCAAGTGGGCCTGGGATTTGAGCCATGGTGTCCCAATAATGTTGGAATGCCTCTTGTGGCTACATAGGAAGAATATGCACATGATCAGTCTAAAGCTAATAAAGCCACTAGGTTTATTGAACACATCCAATGCATCCACCAATAGGTTCATGATATCCTGGATAAGTCTAATTCCAAGTATAAGCAACATCATGATCAACAACAAGTGCCAATAAGTTTCAAGTGGGAAACAAAGCTTGGTTGCATTTGCAAAAGGAATGCCTTACCGGAGCCTATAGGAAGCTTAGACCACTCCAATATGGGCCTTACACCATGATCACCAAGGTTATAGATGAAACTACTTTTGAGCTAAGTATTCCCCCATTCCTTGGCTTGCACCTAGCTTCATTGTGGACTATCTTCGGCCATACTTTCCACCATTGTTGGACACATCATACATTTTTGAGTAGTTTACACCAACAAAGCTCAACCTAGATTACATTGAACAAGCCACAATTAATCAAATATTGGACATAAAAATTAAGAACAGTCACCAATAGAGAATCCAACTATACCAAGTTATCAAATCTTAGCAGTTCCTATGCCAAGGCAACTAGCTCACTAGGGAACAAGTTCAACAAAAGTTTCCCCATCTGATGGTGGCAATCAATGTAATGGGGACCATTTCTTCCTAAAATGGGAGGACTGATCTAGGTGGATATCGGTGGCCACCTACCTATTCCACTTGGTCCCCCAGCACTATTTCCTTCCAATTTTCTCTTTTCCAACATACTTTCTACTTTTAGCAACTTTTCGGGTCCTAAACTGCCAAAGCCATTTTGAGGACCTAAATGACTCCTATTTTTTGTGTAAGAATTTTTTTTCCCTCATATAGATATTTATAACAAGGTATTGGGTGCACCAAATGAGGATCATGTTCCAAATTTACAACCTTGAGAAGTTGACATTCCAACTAACCGCATCGAAGCCCGTTAGCTTTTGGAACTTCATCTCCTAGGGTTAGGTTGGATGTTTAGGGTTGCTCATTATTTCTTCATGATAGAAAGGCCTCAGAGCCTCATTATAACTCAATTTAGAAGGCATGTAGTCGTCACATCTATTCTAAGAGATAAGATATCATCACTTGAGCTAGTTTGTTTCTTTTCTACATGTAAATAGTTTTTAGTAGTTGCTATTTGTTAATTGAAGTTATGCTTGATTGTATCTCTATGTTTTTATTTAAATCAGTATTTCATTTCATTCCTTCATAAATCTGGATCGCTATGTTCTTGAACCAGATGGACTATTTAGATTTCAAGGAAGGATGTTATCCTTGAGGAAGGAAATACATAAAAACTATACTTGAGGAGACCCACACAACACTTTATTGTGCACATCCATGTGTGAAGAAGATATATGTAGAGATGAAGAAAATTTTCTTTTGGGTAGGCATGAAGTATGGTGTATTCTGGTTTGACACTAAGTGTCTTGAAATATAACCAAGTGAAGATTGACCATCACCACCTATTAAGACTCCTATGATCACTTCAAAATCCAATAGGAAGTCATCTCTATGGATTTTGTTGTGGGATTTCCACTCATATCATAAAGGCACGATGTCATCCTTTTCATAGTTGACAATTTGACCAAAAGTGCCCATTTCATCCTAGTCAAAGAATATTAAGATGTCATGAGTGTGGTATGAGTGTTTGTAAACAAAGTTGGTTAGTTACATGAGTACCTACAAAAATCATTTTTGATAGATAATTTTGATTTACATGCAGGTTTTGGCCCACTTTGCAGTCAACACATGGAAATTATTTTAACTTGAGCATTGCATATCATCCAGAAATAGATGGGAATACTAAAAGAGTAATTTAGGTTATGGAAGACATGCTTAGAATGTATGTTATGGATAACCAGATCCAATGGGAGAAGTACTTATCATTAGTAGATTTTTCCTACAATAACAATAGGGCATGAATTTGTATGAAAAATGGAGTGGGGGATTAATATTAGACAATAGTTAAAGGAATCTTAGGATACATCGAAGAGTTATTATGATGCATACAATACAGGTTGAAGTTATGAGGTGGAGACCAAGTTTTATTTATATTCAACCTAACAAGAGTACCATTCAGTTTTGAAAACTCATATAAAACTCATTTTATACAAGAGTACTTCCATCCATACTTGTATAATACTCATGATGTTTTCTATGTATCTATTCCATGACATTATTTTTTTTACGAATATCACAAACTCAATTGGAGGGAATTGTAGGTATCATATGTGGGAACCATTATGGTTGAACCATACCACATATTGTACCATAGAGTTCAACAACACATACACCATTTGGTGGACCAATTTAAGGTCTATTGTGGCAAGTATAGCCTAGGAACTATTTCCTAGGAGGATGTAGAGGCTCTATGTTGAGACTACTCCTAACTTTTTTTGGACCACATGTAATGTTCTATTTTGAAATAAACAACCACTTATGATGTAGACCTAACTACAATTTTCATGATGCATTAATTATGAACATTATGTAACATTGTGTATTTTTTAATTTTGGACAAGTGGACTTATTTATATAAAACACTAAATGAGTTATGTTTATCTTGTATAGCTTATACTAATCCTAAGTAGAGCTTATACTAAATTAATATTTAATCCTTAATTTTTATTAATGATTAATTAATGTAACCTTATGATTAGTGCTTAAGATTGGTAATCATTAACTAATGTAACCTTATGGTCACCCTTTAATCTTGATTAATGTTGTAGATTTCAAAGTATAATATTGAATTAAATCATGATCTTGTATGATTGCTCGACTTCGACAAGACCAATGAGATTGATTGATTTATTGTATTATATTTTTTATTTACTAAGCTCAATGTCTTTTATTATCCTATAAGGTAGGGACTTGAGAACGTAACATTAATAGGGTTAGGTGGAGCTTTAAGGGGACAAATAGTTTGGGTGGGGAGGATTAATGACTTGGTAGGAGAGCCACTAATGGGGGGGGGGGCTATTTTGGAGATTGGTGAGGAATAAATGAATAGAAATATTATGGGTGAGGAATTATTCTTGATATTTTTTTTTTCTTGGTTTTATAGAATTGGGGAGAGGGGGAGAAAGCTTGGGACTTGGGAGATTGGAAGAGGTTTTTAAAAGTTATTAGAATATGTGAAGATTGAGGATGGTGTTGGGCATAACTTGGTGATTTGGACAAACACACTACGGGTTGTGGTTTTAGCGGTTAGGAATAGAGATATAGGGAAACTATGGAGGTTCCTTGGGGCAAACAAGTTGGATACGCTACTCCTAGTTGGGTAAGTGGAAAATTTAGCTGAGCGGATTTTGAGGATCATATGAAGGAAACTTGCTTTAGCCTAGTTGAGGACCCTATGAATTATATGGTACTATTCTTTGTTGATATCTAAGTTTATTATACTAAAAATCTTATTGTATATTCTTAAAAAATGAATATGTTGCAATATACTTCATGTTATACACTAATTTGTTGCACTACCTGTCTCATACCTTGAGCTGTCAAACTTTGCCCAAAATTTCGCAAAGTGAGGAAAGATGTCAATGAATTCCCCATGAAAAATATTGATCAGAGCATCCCTGAAGAAAAGAAGGATAAATTCCTTTAAGTAATTTAGAAGAGCTTTCCAAAAAACCCTATTTGCAAGCCCAACGCTACTTTATAAGGAAAACCCATGCTGGTACCCTTTGGTCTAACTAGTGACTAGCGCTGGCAATGTAACTTTGGATAGGAAAATCCACGTTGATCCTCTTTAGGCAACTTCTCCAAAAATGGAGCAAAAATTTCTCTTACTAGAAGCCTCAAGAACGAGTTGGTTATTGTTGATTAAGGATATGGTTGAGTTCTCCCATTTTGAGTCCTTGATCCTAACTTTAGGGATCTTCCCCCTAAGATGTGGACCTTCTTCCCCATTTTTTGGATCCCTAAATCCCTCTCATTCCCTATAAATACACTCCCTTATACCCTCAAATAGTTGGTCAGACTAGACTAGTCATGTTGCTACTAAATTGTGCCTAATTGCTGCCAATTTGTGATGGAAAAAGGAGAGTTTGAGAAGTCTTAGCTTGGACTTGGAAACCCATCCTAAAGGAGGCTTCCAACATCAAGGTAATGGTTGTATTCTTCCCTCTTGTGTTTATTATTAATACAATGCATGTTTACTTTCCATAAGAATGTAAATGACTACTTGCTTAGTATGATGCTCCTTGATCTATCATATGGTTTACATTAGAATGCATATGCTATTTTTTTCCTTTGTTTTCTTTATTTGATCTCTCTTGTAGGTTTTCATTCACAACAGGATAGCAAGGATCGAACTTGGAATTGAGGAGATCGAGTTTGACATCGGAAAAAAAACACATAGGAGTGAGGTAGGTTATCTTTCCTCTCTCATGTCATTCTGTTTTAAACTAGGAGAGTGATTAGGTGCTCAAAATTATGCTCAAAAATCAAATTCATCAGAATAGTATGGAACCTAAGCAACCATGTAGTGCTCATCATCTGGAATCTGGTGCCACTCATTTCATGCTAAACGGACACTGTATGCACCCAGAAACGTGTTTTGTTCACTTTTTCAAACAAACAATTTAAAAAAAAAAAGGACAACTCAGTGAACAGTCCATACTTCTGACATGACACTAACTGGGAAGGGTATGAGGTAGTTAACTGGGTCAAATATTCTCTATGGGTCATATTGTGCCAAGTGGCACCCTCTAATTGGTTGCAATTGTTGGTTTTTTATTGGATGGTGAGGTGGCCAATCACGAATTGACATGTGGCCCAACTGGAGGGCACCATGTGGCCACCAAAAATTGGTTCAATGATTGATCCAGAGGCCATCAGAATCAAAACCCTCACCTCTCAACACAGAACATGGATCCTTACCACTCCGCCTACCTGTTGGTTCTTAACCATAAGGGGAGGTGCATATAATTAAGTTTGTATGGCTTACATTTGGGGGATGGGGAACCTGGTTAATCCCTGACCCTAGTCCATGAACCATGGTTAGGGGCTAACCATGGCCCCAACCTTGACCGTCGCTAGCAACTGATAACATAAACCACCCATGTGAACAACAATGAAGGAGGGAGTGGGGAGCCCGACCGGCGGGGACAGGCCATTAGCCTTAACCCCCTGACACATGGCCCTTCACATGGCCATAATTTTCAGAAATTAAGCATTAGAGGACATTTAATGATCCAAAAATTTCATCTAATTTTTGGTGAAAATGTCACTCAGTTAGAGTCCTTAGCGGGAGAAATTGTAGGATGATGCTGGATTTTGGGCAAAATGTAGAGCGAATAGTGGGAAAAATAGGAGAAGTCATAACTTCTCCAAGTTCTGACCAAATTGGATATAGAAAGAGGCTAGGTAGCCATTTTTCGACATTCTAGGCTCATTGGAGTAGGTTGCAGAAGCACTTGAGCATTTTAAACACATATGTTTACACTTTTCAGCATAATGGAGAGGCTCAAGCGAGTGGAAGATGGACCAAGGAGATGTAGCTGAGGAGGGGTGAACTACTTCATCATGTTCCTATTGTGATGTGTTTTTGGTTATGTTCCGTACATTTTTATGATGTTGTTTAGTCTCTTATTTATGTTAAACTTTCTCATAAAATTAACATAAAAACTCATTTTACACTTGTAAAACTCATGAATCCTTAAGCACATGAAAAGCATTTTCTTTCCAATATGAGGAGGATCTTAGTAAAACAAACTAATATTCTTAATCAGATCATTATGGTATCAGAGCACTAGGTTTTCTTTGTGTAAGAAGGATTTAATTGTTTGCAAGTTTATATCATGCTTACAAGGTTAAAACTCAAAAGAGGAGAAGGAAAGTTGGTTGAAAGACCTGAAGTTGAGTCAAGGGGAAGGAGGGCAATGTTGCCACAATCACCAACACCAGTTCATCCTCAAGTTTTAGTTGAGACTCTAGAGAGCATGTCTCATCAAGGAAAACCTACAAACATGACAGAAGATGAGAAGTTATTTAGGAAGGCCTTCCTTGATATGACAGAGATGGTGAAGGTCCTCTATGAAGTGAAGAATACCAGGTTGCAAGGTGAAAGTTCCAAACCTCCCAAAGGAGAACATTCTTCAGGAGGCGGTAATGGAAATGGAGACAAACCTCCACCCTCTCCACCATCTTCTTCATCTTCTTCTTCACAAGCATCTTCACCCTCTTCCACTAACACAACCCTTACTCATACTCATCAATATATTTCAAAAGAAACTAGTAAATCACCGTTTTTAAAGCTTGATGTTAAATTTGAGATTCCCATGTATAATGGCGTGAATGCAAAGAAGCTTGATAATTGAATTTTTCAGTTGGAGGTCTATTGCAAAATTCAAATCCTTCAAGGGGATGACATAAAGATTCAATTAGATTCCTTGAGAATGGAGGGTGCAGCACTAGTATGATGGCAATCAAAGACACAAGAGGAGATAAAAAAACATAGTAAGATCTCAATTTCTTGGATTGATTTCATTTCTACAATCAAAAGACAATTCTACCCTCTACCTTATATGCAGAAAGCCATCATGAATGAGCAGAACTTTAGACAGCTTAAAGGTAAAATTGTGCAAGATTACACCAAGAATTTAGACAAATGTATTTAATGTTAGGTGTAGATTTGCAATCACAAGACACCTGGTTGAGGTACATAGGGGGTTTACACAGTTACCTTAGGCATATTATCTTAATGTTTAATCCCAATAATCTAGATGATGTGTGTGTGCAAGCCACTCATCTTGAGGAAAGGGGGAAAAAACTCAAGAAGAAGGTAGTAAAAACTCATTCAAGAGTAAATGAAAGAAGAGGGTTTCAAAGGGAAGGGAAATAAAAATTCATATATCAAAAAAGAAGGATAGAAATTAACATGCACACATTGTTCCAAAGAGGGTCACGAGGAAGCTCATTCTTGGAAGCTTCATCCCAAAATGAAACCAAAAAAATTCAACAACAAGGGAAAATAAAAGACTATTAGAAAATTATATATTATAGAGCAATGGAACACATAAAATATTGTAGAAATGTAAACATAGAAAACAAATAAAACAAGAGAGACATAGATATACGTGGTTCAACCAATTTGGGCTACATCCATGGAGAAGCAACCAATCCTTCCTTTTGTATTATCCTGCAAAATGAAGAGATACAACCTATGGGATATCCATTGTAATTCCCTCTTCACTCTCACACAATCTCCTCTCTCTTTCTCTCTTGGAATACACATCTACATAGCCGCAATACAATTTCCTCATATGTAGCGAGGGTTGCCTTCTAGGGAAAAAAACACTAAATTAGACATAACTTCTACTGTCAGATTTCCACCTAATGAATGGCCCATATCAACTACGAAATTACAAAATTTTAAAAGGAAATTTTACATCTATTTTTAGCTTCGGAGGCACTTCCCACGATCTCCCACCCCCACATCGCCCCCCATTGGACCCCCCTGGTGGCACGTAAAAATGGGCATCATTGCCACCCCATTACGAACTGGGTTCAATGCAATGATACCTTTGAATAAAGAATATAATCAGGCTCCACATCCAACAAAGACAATTGGAACCACTCAATAGGATTTGGGATCCGATTTGGGTTATGAAACTAAAATTACAACCATGGATATAAAAGGAAAAGAATCCATTGCTAGCACAAGTTATTTAAAGTCACAAAATGAAAGTCCAAATGAAAATAGGATAATAGAACTTTTTCACATAAGGGTGATCTCAAAATATAGCAAGATTGATACACTTTTCAATGGTGGCCCTCAAGCCAATCTTATCTCTGAAAACATTGCCAAAGTTTAAACTTGGGAATCATTCCACATCATAAACCATATCCACTTGGATGAGTGTGTGACAATGCACGATTGCAAGTTACGAAAAAGTGCAAATTGAAATTTGCCATTACTGTAAATTTCATAGATGAAGTGCAGCTTGATGTTGTGCCATTAGACATATGTGGCATAGTTTTGGGTAGCCTGTACCTCTATGACAGAAAAGATATCTTCCATATACATGAAAACAAATACCATTTTTTCAAAGATGGAGTAGAATATATTGTGAGAGCTCATAGCAAGAAACTAAATATTTCACTTGCTAATGCGGGGAAAATGAAAAGACCATTGAATTCAAGCAAGAATTTTGTGCTTCTAATGATCAAACCAAAGAATGATGTTGATAATGAAGCCTTTAAAGGTTGTGATTCAAAATTGAAATCTGAATTGGTTGATGTAGTTAACCAATTGTGGGCATTATGACACAGGTTTGACACTATGGCACAGGTGTTGTCCTTGATGGCAACTCACTCAGATGGAAGATCTTAGTTCAGGCTCTTAGAATGAAAGAAAAAGAGACATACGAAGGTTCCTCTTAACCAAGTCGCATATACACGCAAGTTCGATGATCAAAAGGCGGTTATACGTATGCACGCGCTTACATGCAAGGAAAAGTGCATACATGTGGGAAAACTTATTTTTGGTCCATGGTATTTAGTCCTTGGTATTTAGACCTATGGTTTTGGACCATGGTATTGAGTAAGGCCTAAGACTATAAAACGGGAAGGAGATCATTAGGAAAATGTATTCCCTCAAGAATTGAATATCTAATAAAGAGCAAGATCTAGAATACTAGTGATTGGATAATGGTGCATAGCTAGATCTGAATCAAGGAGGAACCTGAGCGCTAGAAGAAGGATAAGTTCTATTGATGGGTCAAGATATTAAGGCTTGAATAGTAGTATCCTTGTATGATTTTGATCTGTTATATTTGTTGCATGACTTGATTTATAAATCTGATAATCTGGTATAACTGCTGTCTGAATACTTGAAAAGGGAAAATTGTCTTTTATAGATTTGTATGCAGGTTTTCCTTAATACAGAAGTGTATGCATGCAATTTCTTCATCTTGAAGTAGCGTACATCTATTAAAATATGTTTTAGCTACTTATATTTATTGCTACAGTATTCTAGGTTCAGGGTTGGTGTTTGGTTACTGTTACTATTTTATGGTTGCAACATTCAGAGAAGTAATGGTTTGATTCAGTTTTTGGTTGGTAGAAAGCAGATTGATTGATGTAGATATACTTCATGTTTAGTTGATGTTATTGATGGATCCAGTCTAAAAATTTAGGAAATGTGGTCCTTGAAGAAAAGAGAAGGTTATAGCCTTCTGTAGGTTAGCACCTACGTACTAGTACATCAGCTAGTACAAGAGCTAAGGGGGTTGTAGCTCCCTTCGAGGAGAAGCTGGAGAATGAGAGATGGTTGTAGTATTCTGCAGGTAGAAGCCTGTGTACTGGTATAAGACTGCACCAGTACATAAATATTGTAAAAAGAAGTTTCTTATTAAAAGAAGATAGAGACGAATTGCAAAAGGTGGTTTTCACCCACATTGGGTTTCCACCTTATATCTTGTGTCCATGTGTGTTATGATTTGTTATGTTTTAATGCACCTATTTACTATTCTTATGGTTAATGAAGTTCTGATGCACTGATTAAAGATCAACATTTAATGAATCATAAGTTTATTGATGTACGCTGGTTTCCTTAGATAGTAGTGTATATACACAATTTCCCATAACTGAAGTAGCGTATACAAATCTGATTGTGAAATGAAAAATAATTGATTTGATAATATTGATTCAGCCCCCCTCTCAGTATTATTTCCAAGAATTGGTATTAGCGTAGGTCCTTCAAAAGAAGTTTGATCGCTTGAAGGAAGATCTATCATCATGAGCAACTATGAAAAAGAGGCATCCATCAAGCCACCAATATTTGATGGGAGCAACTTCGTCTTTTGGAACGTAAGAATCACAACCTATCTTCAATCTCTTGGTACAGAAGTTTGGGATATCATGGAAGCAGGATACACATTTCCATTAGCAACTCCTATAGATACGGTTGGTAACAAGTAGTATGGAACAAATGCAAAGGCTATCAATACTCTATTAGGGAGTTTATCTCAATCAAAATTCGTCAAGGTTATGTAGCTCAAAATCGTAAAAGAAATATGGGACAAGATCATTCTGAGCTATGAAGGAGACAATCAGGTAAAACGTGCAAAACTATAAACTCTCATAATTCAATATGAAAATCTCAGAATGCACAAGGATGAAAGTGTGGCTAATTATTTATTACGTATAGATGAGATTGCTAATCATATGAAAAACTTGGGTGAAGAGATAAAAGAAGTTACTTTGGTTGAAAAGGTTCTAAGATCTTTGTCTTCTAAGTTTGAATCAAAAGTTTATGCCATAGAAGAAAAGCAGAATCTACAGAGCATTACCATGTCACAGTTGCACAGAATCCTAATTTCTTTCAAAATGAGAAAAGGGGACCATCAGATAAGAGAGAAGCTACATTCAAAGCTTCAGGAAAATGAGAATACAATGAGTTGGGACATATGTTAGGAAGAGAAGAAGAATCAAACTTTGTCAAGAATCTTCAATGACGTTCTGGAAGATTCAGAGGTAAGCTACCTTTAAAATGCTTTGCTTGTGGAAGAGTCGGTCACTATGCAGCCAAGTGTCCTCATAAAGATAAGCTTGATAAAGGTAAGGAACCAGTTAGATGGAAAAGAAAATAGAATGTAAGTAAGAAGAGCTATTATACACATGAAGATAGTGATGGATTTTCAATTAGTGATGAAGATGAACAATGTAATGATTGTATACTTTTTATGGCTTTTGAAGATGATGATTTCTTGGATGTTATAGATGAATATGATCTCTATGAAGATATTTATAAACTTAAAATCCATTTAGAAGAAAAAAGTATGATCATAGATACTCTGACATTACAACTTGTTGAAAGGGAAAAACACAATGAAAGGTTAGAATGTGAAATTGTGGGACTTAGAAAAGATATTGAGAAAACAAAAGCACTTAATCTTAGATTTTCTAAAGGATCTGAAACTTTAGATGAGATTATCAAAGTGTAGCGTTATCATATAATCAAGATGGGTCTTGGATATTCTGAAGAAGCATCTCAAGCATAGAAGCCATCCACCTCCAAAATTTATCTAGATGCAGCAAGGAGAAGTGAACAGGTTGACAATCGACAGCAAAGGCATAAAGCAAATCACCAGGAAAATCAAGGTAAATCTACTTCAAGGATGAATAGAGATCACCAAGTAAATCGGCGGCAATCTAGTTCAAGGATGAACAAAAGTTACAACCAACCACAGGTAAATCATTCTCAATTTCTCTATGGAAACTACAATCACCTGGACGGTAGGTTTGACAATCACAAAAAATTATTCAGTGGTCAATGTTTCTCTTGTCATAACTTTGGACATAAAGCTACTCAATGTGTTGCCTACAAGACCATCATGACTAGAGAAGCATGAAATCAAATGAGTGTGTCTGGGATCATGAAAAATACCTACAATAACTTTCTACTCTTGAGAATGAAATAGAATGTTCTATTTGTAACAACTTCGGTCATGAAGATTCTGAATGCAGGAGTAGGTTTTGGAAAACAACTCAGAAGGAGCAAGCTCCATTGAGTCCCAAAACATGGAGAATGAAAGAACCGCAACCAGAAAGATGTGGTATAGCCTTATATGTAGAGGGACAGGAAAATCAATGGCAAATCGACAGTGGATGTTCGAAATATATGATAGGCGATAAAGAAAAACTTCAGTCATATAATGCCTTAGAAAAGGAAAGGAAGGTCTCATTTCGAAATGACACCCCTGCACTCATAAAAGGTAAAGGTTCTGTTCTTTTGAAAGAAAAGGTCAAAGATGGAAATGTTATGTATGTTGATGGCTTAAATCATAATCTATTAAGTGTCAGTCAAATGTTTGATCAAGGAAATGAGGTAATATTTCGACCAAATGGATGTATTGTTCGTGAGATTGATACAGGAGAAACAATGATCAAAGGGATAATAAATTCAAATAATTTATACATACTCAAGGGAGGATAACAACAAAGCTATCTAAGCAAGAATGATGAACACTAGCTATGGCACTGAAGATTGGGCATACAAGCTTCTCTCAGATAAGGAAAGCATGCAAATATCAGGCGGTTCGTGATCTTCCTGACATCAGAATTCCAGACAATAAAATATGCATATCATGTCAGTTTGGCAAGCAAACTAGAACTAATTTCCCTGAGAAGGAAGGATCGACTAGTAAGCCACTTGAACTTGTCCATACTGATGTATGTGGTCCATCTAGGAAAAGGTCACCTCGAGGAAAAGAATACTTCATATTGTTGAGTGACGACCTTTCCAGGATGTGTTGGATAGGACTTCTGAAGCATAAAGACAAAGCTTTCAAAAAGTTCAAAGCATTTGAAGCCTTGATTGAAAACGTATCAGATCACAGAATCAAATGCCTTAGTTCTGATCGAGGAGGGGAATTTACCTTGAATGAATTTTTCAATTTCTGTGAAGAACATGGAATAAGAAGGGAATTCTCTACTGCAAGGACTCCTCAGCAAAATGGAGTAGTGGAAAGGATGAACAGAATGGTTCAACAAATGGCTCATGCTATGCTTCATGAGTCTGGAACTCCTGCAACCTTCTGGGGTGAAGTTGCATTTGCTGCAGTTACTATTCTCAACAAGACAAACGTCTAGGTGAACAGTACTCAAACTCCTCATGAACTTTGATATGGTAAGACTCCTACGGTAAAATGCTTCAAAATTTTTGGAAGAAAATGTTACATCAAAAGGACTGATGAAAACCCTGGCAAGTTTGAACCTAGATCAAATGAAGGAATTCTCCTTGGTTACTCTTCCCAAAGAAAAGGATATAAGTGTTACAATAAAAGACTTGGAAAAATTGTTGAAAGTATTGATGTAGTGGTTGATGAAGAAAGAAACAATCCAAGGCAAGTAAAATCCGAAGAGTTTGAAGATGATGAGGAATATCCTTCAATATCAAATCAAACTTATGATGAAGAAGAAACCTATGAAGCACTAAAGGAATAGATAAGGGTAGAAGAAAAGACTCCATCCAGGTACGTTCAGAAGAATCATCCAGAAACTAAAATTTTGGGGCAGAAAGAGGAAAATGTACAAACAAGAAGAACTATTTCAGAAGCTTCAAGCTATCTAGCATTTCTCTCCTCCAATGAACCACGAAATGTAAGTGAAGCATGCAAAGATGAATGTTGGGTCAAGGCCATGAATGAAGAACTTGAGCAAATTGAAAAGAATAACACTTGGGAGTTGGTCCTTAGACCAAATGATAAGAATGTCATAGGGACAAAATGGATATTCAAAAACAAGCTGAATGAAAATGGAGATGTTATTAGAAACAAGGCCAGACTTGTTTGTAAAGGGTATGCTCAACAAGAAGGTATAGAATTCGAAGAAACTTTTACACCAGTTGCTAAACTTGAAGCCATAAGAATGTTCCTTGCTCTTTCTAGCTTTTAGAAGTTCAAAGTATATCAAATGGATGTGAAATCTACCTTTTTAAATGGAGATTGAGAAGAAGATGTGTATATTGAGCAACTAGTTGGATTCATTCTTCGAAATGATCCAAAACTTGTATGCAGACTTAAGAAGGCACTCTATGGTCTTAAACAGGCTCAAAGGGCTTGGTATTATTGTTTGGACAAATACCTCCATCAACAAGGTTTTTCAAAAGGATCAGCAGATAGCAATATATATATCTATATATATATAATATATATATATATATATATTTGATTTATATATAAAAATTGATAATGATAAATTGATAATACTTGTTGTGTATGTTGATGATATCATCTTTGGTAGCAATGAAGAAGCCATGAGTCAAAACTTTGCTTTGGTGATGCGGAAAGAATTTGAAATGTCCCTGCTTGGTGAGCTAACATATTTTCTTGGTTTACAAGTCCAACAAAATAAAGATGGTATCTTTCTATCACAAACCAAGTACCTCAAGTAGATCTTGAAGAAATATGGCATGGAAGAGTCGAAACCAGTATGTACCCCTATGGTAATAGGATGCTGCCTCAGTGCAAATAACGATTTAGCAGTTGTACATTAACCAACCTATAGATCCATGATTGGTAGTCTTCTCTATTTGACAAGTGCCCTACCAGACATCATGCATGCAGTGGGAATAGTTGGAAGATTCCAGGCAAATCCAAAAGAAGCACATCTTCAGGCAATTAAAAGGATTTTCAAATATCTTCAAGCAACAAAAAACTACGGCTTATGGTATCCTAGATATACAGATATCACACTTCATGCATATACAGATGCAAATTGGGCAGGAAGCTTGGATGACAGAAAACGCGCTAGTGGTTGTGCATTATTTATGGGTTCTAGATTAGTATCTTGGTTCAGCAAGAAACAAATTTCAATTGCTTTATCTACAGCCGAAGCGGAATATGTGGCTGCTACATCTTGCTGCACACAACTCCTTTAGATGATGCAAACTTTGCAAGATTTTCAAATCACTTGTACTCCACCTATCTCCATTTTATGTGATAATACAAGTGCAATCAGTATCTCAAAGAATCCTGTCATGCATTTAAAGACCAAGCACATACTTATCAAATATCATTTTCTTTGAGAACAAGTGCTTGAACAAAAGGTCAAATTGGAGTATGTTCCCTCCAAGGAACAAATTGCCGATATACTCACCAAACGACTGTCCAGGGAGTCATTTGAGTACCTCAGACAGAAGCTGGGAGTATTTTATGCATCATCTTGTTGTTGAAACTTGTCTGTTTTAGAGAAAAGTGGTTGTAGATGAGTTTCATGTGGATAATCCGTGTACATACGACATTTCATGTGGATATAGTTGTGTATATGTTGGTTTGAAGACAAATAGTGGGCCAGGCTCAGGATGAAAAAGAGTCTGATATGAGTCTCATGAAAACCAACTGGCACAGGTTCAGGGGGAGCACATATATACTTCTAATAATGCATTGTTGGCATTATCTTAGAAGATATCAATTCAAGTTCATAGTTGTTTTTGGTGGAACAGGTGCAGAGGGAGAACATGGCTGCTGGTCTGAATGATGATTGACAGATGCTACTGATGATAGTTGTTGATGACTATCATAGTATTTTTGTAGATATTTCATCTCTATGTCATGTATTTATTTTATTATGAAGGTCATGTAAAGGCCTATGTTGGTTTCCCCACTATGCCTGGGATGAATGATGTAATGTTCTTGTTTCATCATGTGTAAATTGTTGGTGTATCCCCACTTGGTTGGGTGTATGAGTCAATATTGGTTTATCCCCACTTGGTTGGGAGATGGATGTATGTATGAGTCTTTGATGATAGGAAGGTCATTTATGATGTATAAAGTCATGTTTCTTCTTGTAGAACATCTTCTTGCAGACCTTACCTATATTCAAGGGGAGCATGGACAGAACAGCAAAACAGAGATTACAGCGTGTACTCAGGGGGAACATAACCCTTTGCCCTTGATGAAAAAGGGGGAGAATGACTTTGAGTGACTTGGGGTTGCCATCAAGTACAAATGGGGAGATTGTTGGAATTATGACACAGGTTTGACACTATGGCACAGGTGTTGTCCTTGATGGCAACTCACTCAGATGGAAGATCTTAGTTCAAGCTCTTAGAATGAAAGAAAAAGAGATATACACAGGTTCCTCTTAACCAAGTTGCGTATACACACAAGTTCGATGATCAAAAGGCACATATATGTATGCACACACTTTCATACAAGGAAAAGCACGTACATGTGGGAAAACTTATTTTTGGTCCATGGTATTTGGACCTATGGTTTTGGACCATGGTATCTCATCCAAAGTATTAAACCCAGGTATTGGGTCCATAGTATTGGTTCTAAGTGGTTTTGGACCATGGTATTGAGTAAGGCCTAAGACTATAAAAGGGGAAGGAGATCATTAGGAAAATGTATTCGCTCAAGAATTGAATATCTAATGAAGAGCAAGATCTAGAATACTAGTGATTGGGTAATGTTGCATAGCTGGACCTGAATCAAGGAGGAACCTGAGTGCTAGAAGAAGGATAAGTTCTATTGATGGGTCAAGATCTTAAGGCTTGAATAGTAGTATCTTTGTATGATTTTGATCTGTTATATTTGGTGCATGACTTGATCTATAAGTCTAATAATCTGGTATAACTGATGTCTGAATACTTGAAAAGGGAAAAATGTCTTTTATAGATCTGCACGCAGGTTCGGCGCAACAATGGCACGTATACACGCTGGTTCAGTAATTCAAAGTAGTGTATACGCTGGTTTTCCTTAATACAAAAGCGTATGCACACATGTTCTTCATCTTGAAGTCGCATACATCTAATAAAATATGTTTTAGCTACTTCTATTTATTGCTATAGTATTTTGGGTTCAGGATTGGTGTTTGGTTATTGTTACTATTTTTTGGTTACAACATTCAGAGAAGTGATTGTTTGATTCAGTTTTTGGTTGGTACAAAGGAGATTGGTTGATGTAGATATACTTGATGTTTAGTTTATGTTATTGATGGATCCAATTTGAAAATTTATGAAATGTGGTCCCTAAAGAAAAGAGAAGGTTTTAGCCTTCTGTAGGTAAAAGCCTGTGTACTGGTATAAGAATGCACCAGTACAAAAATATTGTAAAAAGAAGTTTCTTATTAAAAGAAGATAGAGATGAAATGCAGCAGGTGGTTTTCACCCACATTGGGTTTCCACCTCATATCTTGTGTCCATGTGTGTGATGATATGTTTTGTTTTACTACACCTATTTATTGTTCTTATGGTTAATGATTTTTTGATGCACTGATTAAAGATCAACATTTAATGAATCATAAGTTTACTGATATACGCTAGTTGCCTTAGACACAGTAGCATATATACGCAGTTTCCCAAAACTGAAGTAGCATATACAAATCTGATTGTGAAATGAAAAATAATTGATTTGATAATACTGATTCACGCCCCTCTCAGTATTATTTCCAACACCAATATGATGAGATGTTTCAGGAACCAAAGGGATTACCTCCCAAGAGAGGAATCCAACATGAGATACAGTTGCAACAACATTGTCCTCTTCCTAACATTGGCATGTATAGGTTGTCAGTGATGGAAAGTGCAGAAATTAAGAAGAAAATTCAAAATTTGTTGGATAAAGGGAATGTCAAGCCATCTTCCTTTCCATGTGGTTCACCTATTGTCTTGGTGCCAAAGAAGGATGGAACATGACGCATGTGTGTGGACTTATGTGCATTGAATAAAATTACCATAAAGAACTGTTCCCCACCACCTAGAATAGATTATTTACTTGATCAATTGAAAGATGAAAATTATTTTACTAAGTTGGACTTAAGGGATGGCTACCATGAAATTAGAGTAGCTAAAGGATACATTTGGAAGACAACATTCAAAAGAAAACAAGGTTTTTTTGAATGGCTAGTTATGCCTTTTAGTTTATGTAATTCTCCTGCTACATTCATGTGTGTGATGAATGATGTGTTGAGGCCATTTATTGATGAGTTTTTTATAGTCTACTTATATGGCATCTTAATTTTTCAGTAAATCTCGTGACGAGCATGTCATGTATTTAAGATAATTACTTGATGTCTTGAAGAAAGAACAATTGTATCTTAAGATTTCAAAGTATGAGTTTGGAAAAACTTCTTTAGTTTACTTGGGACATATTGTTGGAGGAGGTGAGTTGAAAATATATCCCTCCATGGTTGATGTCATTTTGAATTGGCCAAGGCCCAAGATAGTTACTGAGGTATGAAGGTTTTTGGGTGAAGCCCAATATTGGAGGAAATATATTGCTAATTTTTCTTCTATAGCAGCTCCTTTACATGCATTGACAAGTGTGAAAAAGGTTTTTTAGTGGGGAGGAAAATAGAAAATGCCTTTGATGCATTGAAGGAAAAGATCAATTCAGCTCTAGTACTTACACTTCCAAACTTGAGACAGTCATTTGAGATTCATACTGATGCTAGTGACTATGCCATGGGTGCAATCCTCATCTAACATGGTAATCCTATCTATTTTCATTCAAAAAACGTTAATGGTGTAGTGATTAACTATCATGCGTATTGCAAGGAATTGTATGCATTGGTGTAAAGTGTGAAAAAATGGAAACACTACTTGATGGGTAAGGAAACAATCATTCACATTGATCATCAACCATTGCAATACTTGCAATCTCAATCAAAGTTGTAGCAATCAAGGCACTTCGGCTGGACGGGTTTTCTTCAACAGTTCCACTTGGTAATCAGGTATAAGAAAGGTATCTACAATAATGTTGTTCACATGGTTTCTAGGCCTATTGTTAGTGCAACTAATTTACTCAAGCATAGTTTTATTTTACATGAAAGTTATATTGAGAAATATGCATTAGGCAATTACTTTCAAGATGTTTATGCAAGATTGAGTCAAGGAAACCAAGTAGAGGAATTGGATTATCATTTGCAAGATAAATTGTTGTACCATCTTGGCAAGCTTTATATTCCTGAGGGAGAAAGAGTTAACATCATAAGAGAGGCACGCACTTCCCTTATTGCTGGTCATTTCAGTGGAAATAAGATGGTGGCACATCTATAGAGGTATTGTTATTGGCATCATATGCTTGAATGCGTGTCATGTTTTATTGAAGGATGTTCATTATGTGTAATCAGTAACCCTAGCAATAGGAAGTTAGGATTTTACATACCAGTTCTAGTTCATTCATGACCATGGGAGAGTGTTTCTATGGATTTTGTAGGAGATCTTCCATTGCCAAAAAGAGGTCATGATTATTTGTATGTAGTTGTGGATAGGTTCAACAAAATGTGTAATTTAATGCCATGTAAAAAGCAAGTTACAGCTGGATAGACTGCTTAGTTATTCTTTTAAAATGTATGGGTGCATTTAGGATTGCTTGCATCCATTATTAGTGATTGATATTCTTGCTTTGTTGGGAATTTTTGGTCGAGCTTGTGGGGATTCATGGACACCGAACTGAAAAAGAGTACAACTTTTCATCCACAAATAGATGGTCAAATAGAGTTGGTGACCATAATAGTGATACATATTCTTCATGGGTATTGCATAAAGCATCTTAACTTGTGGGATGAACATTTGTACTATATTCAACATGCTTACAATTGGGCCAAGAATTCTTGATCTCAAACATCACCATTTGAGGTATGTTTGGGATACTCGCCTAAATCTCCTTTGAATTTAATTTTTTGAAAAGATGTTTCTATTGATGGTCATAGTGATATAGACAAAACAAGAAAGTTCATTGAACAAATCCAATTGGTACACCAAAAAGTTAAATAACAACTTGAAAAGAGCCAAGGCAAGTACAAAGCAAGACATGACAAGCGTCATGTATATCACAAGTTCCAAGTCAGTGGTGATGTTTGGCTTCACATTAGCAAAGATAGGCTCTAAGGAGAAGGTAAAAGTATAAAACCAATTAGATATGGTCCATTCAGAATTTTGGAAAAGATTGGTAACAATGGATTCAGGTTGGATTTGCCTTCATATATGCAAATTTATGTGGTTGTTAATGCTGAGAATTTAAGGTTGTATGAGGCTCCTTTAATTGAAGATGAAGGAGATAATGTTTAAATTCCATATATTGAATACTTTTCTCTAGAACTCCTTTGATGAGCTTCAGCAAGACACTATACTTGATAGAAGAACAAGGACATCGAAAAGGGGAAGTTTCGATTATCTTCGAGTAAGGCTCAAGGGAACAAATCCTTCAAAATCCAAATGCATAGAGAATGGAAAGGTGAGGTAACTATATCATCACCTGTTGGAAAGCTGAAAGTGATCTTTTGGGGTCCAAAAGGCTTCCAGTTGGGAGGAATGGTTGGGTGCTCAAAATTATGCTCAAAAATAAAAGTCGTTAGAATGGTGTGGAACCTAAATGGCTACATAGTTCTCATCATCTTGAACCCAGCGCAACTCATTTCACGCAAAACGCACACCATATGTTCCCACAAATGTGTTCTGTTCACATTGTCAAATAGGAAAATAAAAAATAAAAATAAAATGACAATGCAGTCAGCAGTCTATACTACTAACGTGGCACTGACTCGGTAGGGTATGAGGTAGTTGATTGGGTCAAATATTCTCTACGAGTTATATTCTTCCAAGTGGAACCCTCTGATTGGTTGCAATTGTTGGTTTTCTATTGGATGGTGAGGTGGCCAACCATAGGCTCATGAGTGGCCCAAACAAAGGGCTGCTGCATGGCAACCTGAGAGGCCACCAAAAATTTGTTTAACGACCAAGATGGAGGCCACAAGAATTGAAACTAGCACCTTTTAACACATAGTGCAAAGCCTTACCACTCTGCCTACTTGTTGGTTCTTAACCATAAGGGGAGACACTTATAATTAAGTTTGTATGGTTTCCATTTGGGGTATAGGGACCGTGGCTAACCCCCGACCCTATTTGACGGACCATGGTTAGGGGCTAACCACAACCCGAAACCTTAACCATAGTTGATAACCGATAACATAAACCGACCATGTGAATGACAATGCAAGAGGGAGTAGGGGGATCAATCGACAGGAGTAGGTCGTTAGCCTTAGCTCTCGAGCATGTGGCTACCCACATGGCTAGAATTTTTAGAACTTAAGCCTTAGAGAATGTTTTAATGATCAGGAAATTTATCCTGATTTTTAGCGAAAATGTCGCTCAATTAGAGTGCTTGGTAGGTGAAATTGTAGGATGATGTTAGATTTCGGGGAAAATTTAGAGCGAATAGTGGGAAACCTAAGAAAGGTCATAACTTCTCCATTTTTCGATCAAATTGGATGCAGAAAGAAGATAGGTAGCTATTTTTGGACATTCTTGACTCATTGGAGTAAGTTGCAGAAGATTTTGAACATTGTAAACACATATTTTTACACTTTTGAGCATAATAGTTGGAAGTTGGACCAAGGAGACATACCCTAGGATGGGTGAACTCCTTCATCAAGTTCCTGTTGTGATGTATTTTTGGTGATGTTTTGTACATTTTTATGTTGTTGTTTAGTATCTTATTTATGTTAAAATTGCTCATAAAATTAACATAAAAACTCATTTTACACTTGCAAAACTCAGGAATCCTTAAGCACATGAAAAGAATTTTGTTTCTAATCTGAGGAGGATCTTAGCACATCAATCTATTTTTTTTAATCAGGCTATTTTGGTATTAGAGTATTAGGTTTGTTTTGTGTAAGAAGGATTTAACTGTTTGTAATTTTATGTCATTCTTACAAGATTAAAACTTAAAAGAGGAAAAGGGAAGTTGACTGGAATCTCTGAAGTTGGGTCAAGGGGAACAAGGGGAAGGTTTCTATAATCTCCAACACTAGTTCATCCTCAAGTTGCAGTTGAGACTCCAGAGAGCACATCTCATGAAGGAGAACCTACAAACATGATAGAAGATGAGGAGGTCTGTAGGAAGGCTTTCTTTGATACGACGAAGATGGTGAAGGTCCTCTATGAAAAGTGGAATATTAGGCTTCAAGGTGAAGTTTCCAAACCTCCCAACAGAGAAGGTTCTTAGGGAGGAGGTAACGGAAAAAGGGCTAATGGAAATGGAGGTAAACCTCCACCCTCTCCACCATCTTCTCCATCTCCTTCTTCACAAGTATCTTCTCCATCTTCCACTAACACAAACCTTACTCATACTCATCAACATATTTCAAAAGGACCTGGTAAATCACCCTTTTTAAAACTTGATGTTAAATTTGAGCTTCCCATGTATAATGGTGAAGTGAATGTACAGAATCTTGATAATTGGATTCGTCAGTTCTAGGTCTATTACAGAATTGAAAACCTTCAAGAGGATGACAAAAAGATTCAGTTAGATTCCTTGAGAATGGAGGGTGAAACACTAGTATGGTGGGAATCAAAGACACAAGAGGAGATAAAAAAACCAATTAAGATATCAATTTCTTGGATTGGTTTCATTACTGCAATTAAAATACAATTCTACCCTCTAACGTATATGCATAAATCCATCATGAATTGGTAGAACTTTAGACAGCTTAAAGGTAAAAATGTGCAAGATTACACCCAAGAATTTAGAAAAATGTCTTTAATGTTAGGTTTAGATTTACAATCACAAGACACGTTGCTGAAGTACATAGGGGGTTTACACAGTTACCTTAGGCATACTATCTTTAATGTTTAATCCCAATAATCTAGATGATGTGTGTGTGCAACTTGCAAGCCACTCATCTTGACGCAAGAGGGAAAAAAACTCAAGAAGAAGGTACTAAAATGCCATTCAAGATTAAAGGAAAAGAAAAGGATTTCAAAGGGAAGTGAAAGAAAAATGAATCTAACAAAAACAAAGGGGAAAAATTAACATGCAAATATTGTTTCAAAGAGGGTCACGATGAAGCTCATTGTTGGAAGCTTCATCCCAAAATGAAACCAAAAAATTCAACAACAAGGGAAAACAAAAGACAACTGCAACCACTCAACAAGATTTGGGATCTGATTTGGGCAATGAAACTAAAATTATAGCCATGGGTATAAAAGGAAAATAATCCACTGCTAGCACTAGTTCTTTAAATTCACAAAATGAAAGTCCAAATGAAAAGAGGAGAATAGAACTTTTTCACATAAGGGTGATCTCAAAACATAGCACGATTGATGGACTTTTCGACAGTGGCTCTCAAGCCAATCTTATGTCTAAAAACATTGCCAAAATTTTAAACTTGGAAACCATTCCACATCATAAACCATATCCACTTGAATGGGTGTGTGACAATGCACAATTGCAAGTTACTCGAAAGTGTAAATTGAAATTTAACATTACTGCAAATTTCATAGATAAAGTGGAGCTTGATGTTGTGCCATTAGACATATGTGGCATAGTTTTGGGCAGCCTGTAGCTCTATGAAAGAAAATATATCTTCCATAGACATGCAAAAAATACCATTTTTCAAATATGGATTAGAATATATCGGAATATCTCATAGCAAGAAACTAAAAATTTCACTTGTTAATGTGGGGTAGATGAAAAGACTAGTGAATTCAAGCATGAATTTTCTGCTTCTAATGATCAAACCCAAGAATGATGTTGATAATGAAGATTTAAAAGGTTGTGATTCAAAATTGAAATATGAATTGGTCAATGTACTTAACCAATATGATGAGATATTTCAGGAACCGAAGGGATTACCGCCCAAGAGAGGTATCCAACATGAGATATAGTTGCAGCAAGATTATCTCTTCCTAACATTGGCATGTACTAGATGTCAGTGATGTAAAGTGTAGAAATTAAGAAGCAAATTCAAGAGTTGTTGGATAAAGGAATTATCAGTCCATCTTCCTCACCATGTGGTTCACCTATTGTCTTCGTGCCAGGGAAGGATGGAATGTGGCACATGTGTGTCGAATTCCGTGCATTGAACAAAATTACCACAAAGAACTATTAGCCACTACCTATAATGGATGATTTACTTGATCAATTTAAAGATACAAAGTATTTTACCAAGTTGGAATTAAGGAGTGGCTACCATCAAATTAGAATAGCTGAAGGAGACATTTGGAAGATAGAACTCAAAACAAAACAAGGTTTGTTTGAATGGCTACTTATGCCTTTTGGTTTGTGTAATGCTTCTGCTACATTCATGCATGTGATGAATGATGCGTTGAGGCCATTTCTTGATGATTTTTTAATATTCTACTTAGATGACATCTTAATTTTCAGTAAATCTCATGATGAGGATGTCATGCATCTAAGAAGAGTACTTGATGTCTTGAAGAAATAACAATTGTATCTTAAGATGTCAAAGTGTTAGTTTGAAAAACATTTTTAGTTTACTTGGGTCATATTGTTGGAGGAGGTGAGTTGAAAATAGATCCCTCCAAGGTTGATGTCATTTTGAATTGGCCAAGGCCCAAGATAATTAATGAGGTAAGAATTTTTTTGGGAGAAACCCAATATTGGAGGAAATTCATTGCTAATTTTTCTTCTATAGCAACTCCTTTATATGCATTGACAAGTGTGAAAAAGTTTTTTTAGTGGGGAGGCAAACAACAAAAGGCCTTTGATGCATTGAAGGAAAACATCATTTCAACTCTAATACTTACACTTCCAAACTTGAGACTGTCATTTCAGATTCAAACTGATGCTAATGACTACACCATGGGGGTAGTCCTCATGCAACATGGTAAGCCTATATGTTTTCATTCAGAAACTTTTAAAGGTACAGTGATTAACTATCCTACATCTGAAGAGGAATTGTATGCATTGGTGAAGTGTGAAAAAATGGAAACACTACTTGATGGGTAAGGAAACAATCATTCACATTGATCATCAAGCATTTCAATACTTGAAATCTCAATCAAAGTTGAAGCAATCAAGTCACTTTCGATGGATGGGTTTTTTTCAATAATTCCACTTGGTAATCAAGTATAAGAAAGGTATCTACAACAAAGTTGTTGATATGCTTTCTAGGACTATTTTTAATATAGCTACTTTACTCAAGCATAATTATATTTTGCATGAAAGTTACATTGAGAAATATGCATTAGACAATGACTTTGAAGATGTTTATGCAAGCTTGAGTCAAAGTAACAAAGTAGAGGAATTGGATTATCATTTGCATGATAAATTGTTGTACCATCTTGGAAAGATTTGTATTCCCCGGGGAGAAATATTTAAAATCATAAGAAAGGCACATACGTCTCTTATTGCTGGTCATTTTTTTGTAAGTAAGACGTTGGCACATCTACAAAGGTATCGTTATTGGCCTCGTATGTTTGAAAGTGTGTCACTGTTATTAAAGGATGTTCATTATGTGTAATTAGTAAGCCTAACAATAATAGGAAGTCAGGATTATACACACCACTTCCGGTTCCTACACAATTGTGGGAGAGTGTTTTTATGGATTTTTTAGGAGGTATTCCATTGTCAAAAAGAGGTCATGATTATTTGTATTTAGTTGTGGATAAGTTCAACAAAATGTGTATTTTGATGTGATGTAAAAAGCAAGTTACAGCTAAATAGACTACTGAGTTATTATTTCAAAATGTATGGGTGCATTTTGGATTGTCCACATCCATTATTAGTGATCGAGATTCTTGGTTTGTTTGGAATTTTTGGTCATGCTTGTGGGGATTCATGGACACTAAACTGAAAAATAGTACAACTTTTCATCCACAAACATATGGTCAAGTAGAGGTGGTAAATAAAACAATGATACATCTTCCTCATCGGTATTTCAGCAAGCATCCTAAGTTGTGGTATGAACATTTGTACTATATTCAACATGCTTACAACTAGTTCAAGCATTCTTGAACTCAAACGTTGCCATTTGAGGCATGTTTGGGACACTTGCGTAAATCTCCTTTGGATTCCATTTTTGGCATATATGTTTTTGTTGACCTAGGTTGTCATTGATGTCAATATGGAAATATTCTAGATACCAAATGATGATATGAAGCCAAGGGGAAGCATAGAAGATCCATGAAGAGACAGAAGCAAGGCCATCAGGATAGCCAATCCATAAGCTAGAGGAGTTAACAAGGAGGCATATTGCAGAATATCAGAGCAAGAGAGGTATATTGTAGAATATCAGAGCAAGAGGAGCCATATCAGAGGAGCATTGCATGTAATACATACCCAATAAGGATGGATCAAACAGAGAAAAATAGAGCTATGAGGAGCTATATAGTGTATATGCATGAATTTACACTATCGAAGGCACAAACTTATATATATATATATATATATATATATGCAAATACACTATCGGAGTGAAAAGGAAGAGGTTATATATGTGTGTGTGGAATACACTATCATGCGGGCATATACAAGGCAGAATCGAAGCAGTTATAGATACGAGATTAACATTTTTGAAGTCTTCCCTTAGCGCTTCACTCGTGGTTTTTCATAAATTTCCTGTGTAATTAAAAAATGTATTGCCCAGGATTTGAAGGGCCAAAATGCATATGATAATGGTTCTAATAGTTCAGGAGGCCTGAATGATCATTCAGTAGGAAAAATTATGCCGATTGCGATTGTGATGGTGACATGGCAAGCAGGGTCCATCCTAATTGGTACAGTCATCTCCGTTAAACTAGAAAAATATTGTGTATGTCCATGATGATGGAAAAAAGGGGTGTTTTTACAGTTTTAACTTGGAATATGTGTTCTATGTGTATTTTTTGGACCTCGTCATTGAATCAACATGTCTCAGGAGAGTTAGTGAGCACGAAGAGATAGAGGAAGCCACAGCGACCAAGGAGGGAATCTGAAGGATCAAGCGATGCAGAGGTAACTACACAGACTGAGGAGGAAGTCGAAGAGCCAGAGAAAAAAGGAAACCGATAGATAGAGGCATGAGAAATGCATAAAAATAGGAAAAACATAGAACAGAGGGCAGTTGAAAGTTGTTAAAATAAGCTGGAGGAAACAGAGGTAGCGTGAGGGTCCAACAAAACAAGAAAGGGCCAAAGGACCAACAGGAAAGGAGGCACTCCAAGGATGAGAATCTCTGTTGATTGTATCACCCTGTGAAAGACTCAAACTTATGATGAATAAAACAGGTATACACTGGAGTACGAAGAATGACTTTGTGATGTAGTGAATAAAGTTTTGTCCAACATTGTTTGAAGGGAGAAGTAGCCAGTATAGAAGCAGTCACGCTGAAGAATTCACTATGACATTAGAACATATGCTTGAACAGAAAGTTGTTCTTTATACAAAGCTTAGTGCAGCTAATAGTAGACTGACTAAAGATGTTTGAAGACATTATCAGAGAGCACAAAGGCTATTGGAGACTCTGTGTGGACAATATGAAGACTTGTAAATACATCTTCATGAGAAGTTTGGTTGTCATTGATGTTGTAGCATGGAGACTATAGTGAAGCTATAAATAGACAAAACTTAGTAATGAAGAGTTTTGAGAGCAGAACATTACTATCAAATGTGCCTTGACAAGATTGGGTCAGAACCCTTGGGGCTGGTGCTTCAGAAGTAAGAGGATTGGAGTCCTTAGAGCTGGTGCCTCAAAATTAAGAAGGATTTGAGTCCTTTGGATTGGTGCCTTAGAAGTAAGAAGAATTGGTGTCCTTGATAGTGGTGTCTCAGGAACTATAAGGATTGAAGTCCTTGGGAGTTGGTGCTCCTAAGTCCAAGATTGTTGCCTTGGCGAAATAGAGTTGGAGCTCTAGAGGTTGGAGCCTCACAAAAGTCCAAGTTGGTGCTTGGAAACTGATTGCAACCACTTATATATTGTATCCATTTTACTTCAAAGATTATATGAATAAAAGCATTTATTCTTGTTGTTCATCTTGTGTTCTGAATATAAATTTTTTAACTCGTAAAACAATAGTCGGAAAAAGAAATACTAATTCACCCCTTTCTTATTATTTCCAACAATTGGTATTAGAGCCAGTACCTTCATTCAAAGCCTAACAGTTTGAAGCTTGATCTTTAGAACACAAATGGCGAAGTCAATGAAGAGTGTCTCCAATCCTCCTAAGGATGTGTCTCCCTCTACTACTAAAATATAAGACAATCAATTTGAGGAGGTGCCAAGGCTCAATGGGAACTTTAATATATGGGAAGAAAGAATGAGGAATTTATTACAAACTCAAGGCATTAAAATTTGGAAATCAGTGATTGTTGATAGCAGGATGGATGGAAAATCCAAGGACTATAATGCAAAAACAATGAAGGCAATCTTGAATGGACTACATAATTCTATAAAGAACAATCTAGGAAAATATTCATCAGCAAAGGGTATATGGGACAAACTTCATGAACTTCACTGAAAAGGAGAATTGACCATGACCATCAGTCAAAAAGATGATGGAAATCAAGAAGGAAGTCCAAAACACATCATAGAAGATGAAGATGAGAATGATGACATCAAGGCTAAAGCAGACCTAGAAGATGAATACAATGAAAAAGATTTTGTAGAAGATCTCCTCGCTCAACTTATGGCTACCATGGAAGAGATTAACAATCTGAAAAAGAAAAATAAGGAACTTAAGAAGATAGTACTAGCTGGTGACCAATATCAAACAAGGGATATAGTTGACCTTGTCAAGCTTCAAGTACAAGAAAGGGATGAAGAGCTTGTTAGGCATAAGAAGGAATTTCATCAAAGCAAAAGAAAGCATCATGAAGAAGTCATATCCATGACAAATCAATTAGATAAATCAAAGAACTGGGAAGATACCTTGTCAAGTCAACTTGAAACAGGCACAAGGAGCTAAAAAGACCATGGAAGCATTGGAAGTCATAGAAGGACAAGTTGATGAAGTAGGAAAGGAAAGAAACACCATGATCTATCAACTGAAAGCAAAGGATGAAGAAATATTCAAGTTAAAATCTAACATCAAGCTTCTCAAGGCCAAAACATGTAAAGCTACAAGGATCAAGGAAGAAATGGAGAGCAGTCAAGCAAAGAATGAATAAATCTTCAAAATGAAGTCTGATATCATCTCCCTTAAAATAGAAGAAGATGAAGCTACTTGTATCAAGGAAGAAACTGAGAAACAACTTGCTAAGAAGAATAATGAGTGTGAAAGATTGGAAGAAGAGATTGCCTTCCTCAGAACAAAGGTTGAAGGGATGAACAAAATGTTGAAGAGCTCTCAAGCCTTGGATGACATGCTCAGTTATCACAAATGTCCATTTGATAAATCAGGTCTCGGGTATGCAGGTGAATCCTCAAATAAGAATGAAAATGCTTTAAACAAAAGAGATGTGAAGAAGCCAAAAAGAAATGGTGATGCTCCTAGTTCCAGAAAAGGAAAGGAGAAAAATCATGGCTACAATAGAAGAAATCCAGCTCCAAGAAGAAATCCTACTCCAAGAAGGAATGTAGATGATGTCAAAAATGTAAGAGGCAATGGTTATCATCAAAGGATCTCAAGGCAGAAAGGCTTTAGAAGTACATCAAGGAAATCTCCATCTCCCAGGTACCAAAGTTCATTTTTTGGTTATTGTTATTCTTGTACAAACTTTGCTCACATGGAAAAAGACTATAAAGCATATCATAAAGATAGATGTTATGGTCCCCAACCATCTCATAGATATAGATATTATAGTCCCCAACAATCTCCAAGAAACAATTTTGCAGGAAGAAATCATGAATTCTTATTCATGAACAATGTGCAATGCTTCAAGTGTCATAACATTGGTCATATGGCATGTGATTGTAACTTAACTTGGGCTCTTACACAAGCTAGAACCATGCAAAAGAAGAAAGTTACACAAGTATGGAGAAGAAAGAAAATACAATCCAAAAGTCCCTTGAGCTCTCCAGCCATCAGCATATGTCATTGGCCTGAATTTTGACAATCTAAACATTAGATGGGAAAACTCTACCAAAAGAGATGATGCATACAATTAGGGGGAGCCTGTGATTCTTGATCATTATTTCAGAAGCTATTAGTGAAAAGGGTCCTGATGAAATCCTTGTTGAGCTATATTAACAATCACTTTTTGATGAAGATAATTTCTCAGGAGTACTCCCCTGAAGAACATGAACTTGTAACCATTATTTGGACTATTGTTAAAGATGCTTTCCACTTAATCTCTAAGTAGTATCTAGAACAACAAAAAATGGCATATGGTACTAGAGAAATAGGGCAAATAATTATGGTGTTGATATTACAGATGCAAAATGTCTTGAGTCAGGGATTTGATGTGAGAACAAAAATTATGGACACTAATAGAGGCAATCTTCAAACAAACGTATCCATCTGGAATGGAGTCTGAAGTAAGAGAAACTCGCAAAATATAACAAACTGAAGCATGGCAAAAAGATGCAAATTAGCAAAATGATTTTTAAAAGACAGTCACAGATTGGATATCTAAATCTGCTATGGAAATAACTTGCTAAGATATGTACAAGAACACAAGGAAAAGATGGCTCATAGAAAGGATAATGTGGTTCAGTCAAATATAACTTATGTTAAGACTAGTCACTAAGAAAATATAGCAACAATAAGGCACAAGCTCTCACCATTTCATCCAAATGCAGTGATGTTGAATACTGGAGGGCAGTGACTCAAGGAGAAGCATAGAGACAGAAAGGAACTCGGATCTGAAGAAAGATAACAAGAAAGAAAATTTCAGTGGCATTTTCTCTTGGTTGAGACTATGAAGGTCCCTCAATTCTACCTGTGGAGTCAACAATATGGTTTGAAGCATAAAAACCTGGACTTGGACACTTGGTGTATGGCTATTTGAAATCTAATTGAAAGCATTGAAGTAGAGCATCTTTAAGCATTGTTGAAGCCATGATAGAGTAGCTCTGAGACATGAAGAAGGAATAATGTGCTAATTAATGATAAAGCATCAATCCTTCTATCTTGAGTAAAAAGAAGAAGAGCACTATGACAGGGGGAGTCACAGACCCATGAAAATCTACCATTCATAAAGAACAAAAGTAGTTTGATAGGGGGAGTCCCAGAGCACTCCTTTGCCATTGATGTCAAAGGGGGAGAGAAGAAGAATATTGCCATCAATAAAAAAAAGGGGAGATTGTTGACCTAGGTTGTCCTTGATGTCAATATGGCAATATTCTAGATACCAGATGATGATATGATGCCAAGGGAAAGCAAATCAGATCCATGAAGAGACAGAAGCAAGGCCATTAGGATAGCCAAGCCATAAGCTAAAGGAGTTACTAAGGGAAGCATATTGAAGAATATCAGAGCAAGAGAGGCATATTGCAAAATATCAGAGCAAGAGAGGTATATTGTAGAATATCAAAGCAAGAGGAGCGATATCGGAGGAGCATTGCATGTAATACACGCCCAAGAATAATGGGGCAAACAAATCAAAACAAAGCTATCGGGAGCTATCGAGAGCTATATAGTTTATATGCATGCATTTACACTATCGGAGGCATAGACTTATATATATATATATATATATATATAATATATATATATATATATATATTATATATAATATATATATATATGTATGTATTGTATATATTATATATATATATGCATTTACACTATCGGCAGCATAAACATATATTATATATATATAGGCTATATACATTGTCGGTGGAAAAAACCATACATATATGCAAATACACTATTGGAGCAGAAAGGTAGAGGTTATATATGTGTGCGTAGAATACACTATCATGTGGGCATATACATATATATTAGAAATAGTGATAATCGGCGAGTTCGGTTATGTGCCACTACCCAAAACCCCCGATTGCGATATATATATGTGTGTGTGTGTGTGTGTGTGTGGACCCATGGGCCATTACAATGTGATATAACATAATATTAGTGGAAATCAGGTTATGGGTTAAGTCAAAGAGTAGAGGAGTATATACAGGGACCTGAATAGGTTATAGCAACAACCCTATATAATATCACGTCTTCCCATCAGGACTCTCATATCGCAATGTATAAAGGGTTGTCACCCCCAAATCACCGACTACGATATATATGTACGGACCTGACGGAGGCATTAAAAACAACCTATAATAATATCATGCCCATCATATCGGGAGTCATGTATCGCATACATTGTAAAGCCTTGTCACTCCCTCAAGTGCCGATTGTGATTGTAAGACCAGACCCAATGCAACATTGCAATTTGGCTTAATGTCATATCTCATCCATCAGCCATCAGGCATCAACCATTGGCGACTACCGATTGTGATTACAAGGAAGACCTGAAGTAGTTATAGATGTGAGAGTAATATTTTTGAAGTCCGCCCTTAGTGCTCCGCTCATGGTTTTTCATATATTTCTAGTGTAATTCAAAAATGTATTGTGCAGGGTTTGAAGGGCCAAAATGCATATGATAATGATTCTGATAGTTCAGGAGGCCTGAATGATCATTCATTAGGTAGAATGATGCCGATTGCAATTGCGATGGTGACGTGGCAGGCAAGGGCCATCATGATTGGTACAGTCATCTCTGTTAAACTAGAAAAATCCTATGTATGTCCATGATGATGGGAGAAAAGGAACGTTGTTACAGTCTTAACTTGGAAGATGTGTTATTTATGTATTATTCAGACCTCGCCATTGAATCAATGTGTCTTAGGAGAGTTGGTGAGGACGAAGAGACAAAGGAAGCCACAGTGACCAAGGAGGGAAGCCGAAGGATCAAGCGATGCAAAGGAAACTATAGAGACCGAGGAGGTAACCGAAGAGCAAGCGAAAAAAGGAAACCGATAGATAAAGGTATGAGGAATGCATAAAAACAGGGAAAAATAGAGAACAGAGGGTAGTTGAACATTGTTAAAATAAGCTAGAGGAAATAGAAGTAGCATGAGGGTCCAGCAGAACATGAAAGGGTGGAAGGACCAACAAGAAAGGAGGCACTCAAAGGATGAGCATCTCTGCTAATCGTATCACCATGTGAAAGACTCAAACCTATGATGAATAAATTAGGTATGCACTAGAGTGTGAAGAATGACTCTGTGATGTAGTGAATAAAGTTTTGTCTAACATTGTTTGAAGGGAGAAGTAGCCAGCAAAGAAGCAGTCATGCTAAAGCATTCACTGTGACATTAGAATAAATGCTTGAATAGAAAGTTGTTCTTTATACAAGCTTAGTACAGCTAATAGTAGACTGACTAAAGTTATGTGAAGACATTATCTAAGAGCACAAAGGATATTGGAGACTCTGCGTGGACAATATGGAGAGTTGTAAAGACTCCTTCATGAGAAGATTGGTTGTCATTGATGTTGTAGCATGGAGACTACAGTGAAGTTGTAAATAGACAGAACTCAGTAATGAAGAGTTCTAAGAGCAGAACATTAGTATCAAATGTGCTTTAACAAGATTGGGTCAGAACCGCTGGGGTTAGTGCTTCAGAAGTAAGTAGGATTGGAGTCCTTGGGGCTGGTGCATCAAAGGTAAGAAGGATTGGAGTCATTTGGATTGGTGCCTTAGAAGTAAGAAGGATTGTTGTCATTGGGACTGGTGTCTCAGGAACTGGAAGGATTGAAGTCCTTAGGAGTTGGTTCTCCTAAGTCCAAGATTGTTGCCTTGGCAAAATAGAGTTGGAGCTATGGATTTTGGAGCCTCACAAAGGTCCAAGTTGGTGCTTGGGAACTGATTGCAACCACTTATATATTTTATCTATTTTACTGTAAAGGTTATATGAATAAAATCATTTATTCCTATTGTTCATCTTGTGTTCTAAATATAAATGTTTTAACTGGTAAAACAATATTCGGAAAAATAAATATTGATTCATCCCCCCTCAATGTTTCCAACAATTTCTATTGATGGTCATAGCGACATAGACAAAGCAGTAAAATTCATTGAACAAATCTAATTGGTACATCAAAAGGTTCAAGAACAACTTGAAGAGATCCAAGGCAAGTACAAATAAAAACACGACAAGCATCATGTAGATCACAAGTTCTAAGTCGGTGATGAAGTTTGGATTCACATTAGCAAAGAGAGGCTCCAAGGAGAAGGTAAACAGATAAAACCAATTAGATATGGTCCATTCAGAATTTTGGAAAATATTGGTAACAATGCCTTCAAGTTGGATTTGCCTTCATATATGAAAATTTATGTTGTTGTTAATGTTGATAATTTAAGGTTGTATGAGCCCCCTTTCATTGAATATCAAAGAGAGAATGTTCAAATTCCATATATTAAAGAATTTTCTCCATAATTCCTTGATGAGCTTCAACAAGACACTATACTTGGCAGAGGAATAGGAACATCAAAAAGGGGAAGTGTCGATTATCTTCGAGTGGGACTCAAGGGAACAAACCCTTCAAAATCCAAATGGATAGAGATTGGAAAGGTGAGGGAACTATATCATCACCTGTTGGACAACTAAAAGTGATATTTTGGAGTCCAAAAGGCTTCCAATGGGGAGGAATAATCAAGTGCTCAAAATTATGCTCAAAAATCAAAGTCGTTAGAATGGTGTGGAACCTAAATGATCGTGTAGTGCTCGTCATCATGAATCCAATGCAACTTGTTTTGTGCATAATGAACATTGTATGCTCCCATAAATGTGTTCTATTCACTTTGTCAAACAAGAGAATTTAAAAAAAAAAGGACACCCAGTCAGCAATCCCTATTGTTGACATAGCGTTGACTCGGCATGGTATGAGGCACTTGACTAGGTAAAATATTCTCTGTAAGTTATATTGTGCCAAGTGGCACCGTCCGATTGGTTGCAATTGTTGGTTTTTTAGTTGATGGTGAGGTGGTCAACCAAGAGCTGACACGTGGCCCAACTAGAGGCCGCCACGTGGCAACCCAGGAGGCCACCAAAAATTGGTTCAACAACCAAGCTGGATGCCACAAGAATCGAAACTGATACCTCTCAACACAAGTGCAAACCCTTACCACTCTGTCTACCCGTTGGTTTTTAGCCACAAGGGGAGGCGCATATAATTAAGTTTTTAAGGTTTCCATTTGGGAGATGGGTACCATGGTTAACCCCTCGACCCTGGTCCACAAACCATGGTTAGGGGCTGACCACGGCCCTGAACCTTAACCACCATTGATAACCAATAACATAAACTTCCCATGTGAATGACAGTGCAGGAGTGAGTAGGGGGATCAGCCGGTTGGGGCGGGTCATTGGCCTTAGCCCCCGAGCACATGGTTAGAATTTTCGGAACTTAAGTGTTAGAGGATGTTTTAATGATTTGACAATTTTGCCTGATTTTTGGCGAAAATGATGCTCAATTAGAGCGCTTGGTGGGTGAAATTGTAGGATCATGCTGGATTTTGGGGAAAAGGTAGAGTGAATAATGGGAAAAATAGGAGAGGTCATAATCTCTCCCTTTTTAGACAAAATTAGATGCAGAAAGAAGCTAGGTAGCCATTTTTTGACATTTTGGCTCATTGGAGCAAGTTGCAGAAGCATATGATCATTGTAAAAACATATTTTTATACTTTTTAGCATAATAGAGAGGCCCAAGCCATTGGAAGTTGGAGAAATGAGACACAACCTAGGAGGGTGAACTCCTTCATCATGTTTCTATTGTGATGTGTTGTTGGTGATGTTCTATACATTTTTATGTCATTGTTCAGTCTCTTATTTATGTTAAAATTGCTCATAAAATTAACATAAAAAATCATTTTACACTTGCAAAACTCATGAATCCTTAAGCACATGAAAATAATTTTGTTTCTAATTTGAGGAGGATCTTAGCACATATATCTAATATTCTTAATTAGATTAGAGAGTTTTTCATGTATTTGTTTTGGCTGTTGCTAGATCCACTCATTGGACTAGAGGGATCACTTATATCATAGAAGGGATTTATTAGATAAAAAATTGGCGACTCCATTGGGGAGCCTATAGCCCTTTCAACCCTCCTTTTGCATTTTGTCTTTTTTATTAGTTTGGCCATCTTTCAATGATCCTTGGTTTTTATTGCATTTGAGTTTGTACTCTGAGTAGTAGGTCATTTAGGATATCGGGTCTAGGGTTTTGCTTAAGATCTACTTGTTTTTCCTAACATTTCCTCCCTCAACACATTTTTATCCATTATAGTCGCGTTGACAACACTGTTTTTCCCAGTTCAATCATGTTGAAAACCTTTTCTTCCACGTTTTTCCCATGCCGGTCCATTTTCTAGTCCAACATGGATTTTTCTCTATAAAGTAGTGTTGCAACCATGGATTTTTCTATGTAAAGTAGCGTTGGTGACCCTATTAGCATGGATTTTTCTATTTATAGTAGTGTTGATCCTTAAAATTGAGAATTGTTTGGGTTTCTACTAAAACTTCTAGTGTGTCTCGATCTCTGAGGTCATCCTACCACTCGGTGTGCATTGGTTTTTCTTTGATTTGTGTTAATTCCTTTGTGGTGTGCAAAAGTCCCTCCCATTGTTTGAAGTGGTGAAAGTAAATTTTGGTTGAGTCTTTAATTCTTTGAGTCAATTAAAAATTTTATTTGTTTCTTGTCTGTTTGGAAGGAATATTGATTTTCTTTTGTTTGAGCATTATTAGTTCTTTTGAGACCATGAAGAAATTGGTTTTGCATTCATTTAGTTTTCATCTCATTATTTACTTTTTGTAGAGTGCATTAGATCACATTGCATTGAAAAGTAATTTTTTGAGATTTATAATTGGACATCGGTTATATTGTTTAGTGATTGAAAGCTAAAATGGCATTGAGTGCATTCTCATTCATTGAAAGAAAAATTGAAATCATTTCACTTTTGGTGGTTGTATTTGGAAAACAAAAGTGAAATATCTAGTTAGGAAATCTTTGTTTGTTGCATTCTTTGTTGTTGCATCATTGCTTGAATCTCTTCCCTTACTAGATTAGCATTCATCAAAATGGAAAGAATCCTTTTCTCATTATAGTTGCATCATAGGTGTTTAAGTGACATCGTTTTGAGCCTTAAAACTAAAACTTAATCCAAGATCAACCTTAAAATTTACCTCAATTAACCTAAGGAGCATTTGGAACATTAACAAAAACATTTAGAGGTCTAGGCTAGAGACATGTTCCAGCATTGTTAAAAGTAGGAATTGTCATTATTATCCAATGTTGTATCCCAGGGGTGAAATATGTTCCACATAAAAAAGTGTATAATACTGTTCTCTAGTACTTTTGGGCATATTGGAGGTGCTCCACGCATGGTAAGTATAGCTCCATGCAACGTAAGTATATGGGAGTGCTCTCATCAAATGGTTATGCATTAGACAACACTACTACGGACTGTACTCCCACATTTTTTCACGTGTATTCTAGGAGTCTCCTATAGATTGCTTTAATCCATAGGTAACTTAGTCTGCCACCTTGTATATCATGATACACCGAACATAGCGTTTGGGGAGATTGGTTGTTGTATGTTAAGTCCTTGTTTCACCAAGATGTATATTGTACTTCATGATTGCTTGGTAAACCCTCATGCATAGTTACCCCTTTTTATTTCTTTCTGTTCAGTTCTAAAATCAATTAATTGGTCGGGGAAAAACATCCTTCCTATGGAAATACTTCTTAGTAGATCTTAGGTTGAGACTAATGGCAAAAGTTTCTAAGCTCACCAACCAAGGAAACCCCTCTTATGGGAATCTTGGTCCTTTTCCTTCTCTTGTAAATTTTTGTGCTTCCTATATGGAAATGTTGTCCCTTCTTGGGTTTACCATTGGTTTTCTAGTTTGGTTATTTTCGAACCCTATGGTTCATAATGACCAAACTACTCCTCAACCAGACTTTGCTCCACCTAATACTATCAACCTCTGGTTGAGCCTAAATTTGACTCTTTTCCTTCTTCTCTTGTTTGGTCTTCTTCCTCTTCTTCCTCTTCGTCTGGTGAAACCCTGAAATCTAACAACCAAGTGGATAAGAAGAAGAAGAAAAGGAATATTAAGAAGAATACAAATAAGAAAAGGGCCAACCCACTTACCATTGCTATAGATGCAAATGATGTTGGAAAATATTCCAATCACACCTGTCAAGTGAAATTCCCTTGCAAGATTTGTAAGGGTGACCACCTTCTTTGAGAATGTCTTGGTATTCCCAATATATTACAAGTGTGGTCCATAGGTTCACATCGACCTTGTCATCAGCCTCTGGAGATCATGTTGTTGATAAACCTGCAACTAGTGACAGTAAAGCCCATGGGAAAAATGGAAAATTAATTTCCTTGTAGGTTATGTGAAGGGCATCATCATATTCACCTTTTTCCTTATTGGATGAAGCCTCTAACGTGTTGGATAACCTTACCGCTTCTCAACCTCATACTCTGACTGGTTATCAGAAGCTTTCCCTTGATCCTCCACTAGTTTATCAAGTGATTGATCAAAACTCATCTCTGGTCAATCCCACTATCTCTGAAAGTGAATCCCATAAGTTTATTTCTGACCAACCATTGGTTGAAAAAATGGTTTACCTAATTTCACTTTCATTTGATTGTGTCTATTATCCTATACCATTTCTTAGGCTGAGGAGGAGATCGAAAGAGGGAACCTCAAACCACTTTCAGCTCAATATCTAACCCTATTGAACCAAAGAGGGATCTCTCAAAGGATGTGTCAATGAATATATGTAAATAAGTAGGTTTTAGGGTAGATATATAAGTTTGTTTTGATTATTTGTGAATTTAGGTTTTTTAGGTTTGCTGGACTAGGGTTTAATACAAGTAATTAGGTCAGGGCCTCAAATATGTAGATACAAGTATAAAAACGAGCTAGGTATCAATGTTTTATTGTTCAATTAGAGTGTTTGTCAATGTAGTATAGATTTGTGAGTTTCAGAGAACCTAATGAGCAAGTGAAAGCATGAATTCATTAACTTTAGAAGAAAAAAAACACAAGTATGAATTCCACAAGAACAAAGCTTGAATTCAAGATTTATGTTTATATAAATGCAAGTAATTTCATAGGATTAAGATAAATCATGTAAAGAGAGATGATTTATCCATTAGAAACTGATAAGAGAAGGAAACAATGCCATAGACTCACTGAACTAGAGTTCCTGAAATATAACTGCAATTGCTCCAGTATTAGCTGAAGAGAACATAAGATACAAGCCTTCTCCACAAAAGTCCAACCCCTCTCTATGAATGAGAAATGATACATATAGACTCAATTGAAAAACTTCCCCACCTTTAGGAGTCAAATAACGAGGTGGTAGAACTGTTTCTAAGGTTCTCTCAACCAATAGGTGAGAGTAAGAAGGTCAAATACAAACACTTCTTTTAGACTTTGTTTTGGATTTTGCTTTCTTAATAAGGCCTAATAAACTATAAAAACAAACTATTATGTCTATTTATTCATGATTACATAATATAACCTCAAGATCACATCAATTACATTGCGAGTTTTGACTTTGACCAAGTCCAACTGAAAACTAGGAAATTACACAGTGAAATTTAAAATGAAAAACACAGAAATTTTTAGAAGCGCATCGCCAACTTTAAGCCCACTTTAAGTTGCCTTCCTAACGTCCAAATGAATATAGGAAAGAATAGTGAAGTATATTTTCCAGTATAGTTTCCAGAGCACCTTGAATTTTTTAAAATGACCCATGGGAGGGCCTTCAAAATGTCATTCTCCGAAGGTGTCTGCAAAAGCATAGTCCCTATCAAAAAGAGGGACAAAATGTTGATTTTTTTACCCCTTTTTCTCATTTTTCTCGAAATTTAGGACCTCCCTAAAAGATATGATTAAATGGGTTTTGATAAGAGGCCATGATCTTTCCAAAACTGCAAATCATTTTTCTTTTGGAGGCTTGAGGAAAAAGCGCAACGCCTTGTTCTATGACTAGCCAATTTTCTGAACTTGGCACCAAAATAGCTAAAAAATAAAAAATTCTCATTATTCCTTCAAAATTAGTCATGAACTACAAAATGATGTATGCCAAGCCCTCATGGATGCTTCATCAAGAATCTCTAAGTTATCCCCCTCACTTTTTTTCCTTTAGGGTTTCCTTAAGCTTGTTTTCCAAATGCTTGAGCTTGATGTTACATATCATGTTTCTGGTTTGATATTGATGTGCCATGTCCCTTAGTAGCTGGTTACCTCTGTTGGATTTGTCAAGAAACTTTTCCAAGTGGTTATTGACCTTATCTACCCAGTACTCTCTGTCCTCATTGATATCCAAGGTAGTTTTTTCCTCTATGTCTAGGTGTTCATCTAGAAAACTGTGTCTTTTCTCCTCCTTCAATGCCTTTTTCAGTCCCTTGGTCCCTAGCCTCTTTTTCCTGCCTTGTTTTTCGGTTTCCTCATGTTCACTAGGCTCCAAAATTACTTTTCTTTTGCCTGCTTGATCTTTCTCCATGATGAGTTATCTAGCTTTAAGCTGACTGTTTTCTTGCTCTAGGAAGGAAATAACAAACCTTGCTTTCTCCATGTTGTCCATGAGTTCTTTGATCTGAAAATCCTTCTCTTTGATAGTCTGTTGCATGTTTGAAGGCTCATTTTTTGTTTCCAAGTACACCAATTCAAATTCACGCTCAATCAAGTCTTCATCCTCTATATGTGATCCTTGTTTTGTCGATGTAGAAGGCTTGGCCCTTTTCTCAACCTAAGAAGTAAACATAAGACTTTTTCCTCTTTGATACATTCTAGTCACCTCAGGTCTAGGTGATTTAGGAACCTCCACTGATTGGCTTGATGATCCTACCTCCATCTACTGTGTTGGTATGTTTTGATGTTGAAGTGAAACATTAGTCTCATGCCATTTCAAAGTTGTTTCTATGAAAGAATCCCATGTCATGTTTTTCTCTGCAAGATGATGGAGAACTACAATATTTATCAATCTATGATGAAAAGGACTAGGGTAGTGTTCTTTTTTTTTCACCTGTAACTTCTAAGACATTTTCACAATGCTTCTACATAGATAATTGCACATGTTGAGTGGTTTTTGAGTTGTGAAGTGCATTAGAAGCCGGATGTGATATGCACATAATCTAGAAAACCTTCCCTCACAGGTGAAAAATTTCATGGAAACCTTCATTAATGGAGGATACTTCTCCAACAGATACCTAAATGGGATAATGTGTGTATGGGTCTCCCTGTAGGGTGTTTTCAAGAAAGACCTGTAATGTTCAAGATCCAAATTCATACCCTTAAACTAGCATTCTCCATGATCATGTATCCTTGTAGAAAGTGAAATAAAACCACTAAGAATGTAAACTCAACCCATACTATGATGGAACTTTCCCCTTTCAAATGAGTGGCAATCCAATCTATCAAATGTTCATGAAAACCTATTTCACATACCCTTTTGCAAAACTCTAGACAATTTACATCTTCAAAAAACTACTTGATGAAGGATGATGAGTCCATTTCATTGCAGTTCGTTGGCTCATATCTGAGGTTCTTTCCTCCTTTATGGTGTTTTTCCTCTCTGGTGAAGAATCTCCCTCCATGATGGTTGAAACCCTAGAATCGGGAAAATGGAAAAAGCAATGAGGAATGAGTTAAAAGATGAAATGAGGGGTTTGAGGAATGGAAATGATGGTAGGGAAAATTTTAGGAGATGAATAGGGACTCCAAGCAACTTATTAAGCTTAAATTAAGTGAAATGAGGGAAAATAATGCTTATGAGAAATTGTAAAACAAAGCTTCTAGGAAATCTGCTCAAACTTCTAGGTATGAGATAGGGTTTAGTTAAACGTGAAGCAGTTTGATGACTTATAGGTTGTTTAGTGAATCAAAGTTTATTTTAAACATGTACATAGGTGTGAGGTGGAAGATTTACATGTTTATAATATCAAAACTAGACAAACCATCAGTTACCCTAGCTTGTAGCATGAAAATTTCACCTAAAACCCTAGATGAAGAGAACTTACATTTGAATTCATCTTGCTAAAGGAAAAAGGTAAGAAAAGTGTTATACTTACTTAGGAACAAGCTTAGGATAGCAAGAAATAAGTTTGCAAGCATCAAAATCAAATTTCGGTGAGTTTTGAAGATTTTTCGGCTACTCTAGCACAAGCACAGTGCAGTCTGTGGATGCGCAACGTACTGTCTAGAAGCGCAACACCAGCCTCAGAAGCGCAACTCCACAAATTTTTGACCAAATTTTCCTAGAAACAAGTGTTTTTTTCACCAATGGAGGGGAGAGCTCGATGAATAAAGGAGAATAGAAGGAAAATGAAATGAGTTTGGAACCTTTTGGGTTTTTACAGGCAAGTATGATTCCCTTTTGAATAGAAATGGGCCCCACATACCTTTTCAAAACCTGATTTTTTACCTTTAAAACTAACCCACTTTGGAGAGTTGAAACTTGAGTTACTTTCTACCTTTTTGAACAATATGACTTCTTATTATGGAACCTTTGAAATTGAAACCATGAAGAATTTATGAAAGTTCATCAAACTTATGCCAAATATCTACTTGTTACAACTCATTTAATGCTGGATTTAAACATGATGAGGATGAACCTTGAAACCCTAATCACTTAATGAAGACATGGGGCTGAATGGAATGTTAGTGATGATGACTGAGATAATGAAAACATAATTTTTATTATTATTCCTTCATCTGATTGTGGTAGGTGACCATCATGTGTGATTTTTCCAAAAGAATGAAGACCTTCCTTGACAAACTAGCCATTGACCAAATCTTACTTTGAAAACCTAGATACAAGATAAAATTTGACCTTGAGACTCTTGACAGACTTGGTAAAAGAATATTTGTTCACAGGTGATAGGAAGACAAGAATGAAACTAACATTAGCTCTAGCTAGGGATGCAAGCTCCTTCGAGGTGTCAAGAACACCATAGACCAAGTAGCCTTATTCATTGGGCAATGGAGTCAAAATGTAGAAAACTAAACTGTAACTAAAAAGTGACTAACTATTTGACATGACAGGACTGAAAAAGTAAAATAAAATAAGTAGCTGATCAAAGAAGACTTATGGGCTTCTCCTCGGGCTTCAAACTCCTATGATAGCCACTTATATACTGGAACATAAAAAACAAACCAGTATGTACAATGGTGGTGAGAATTTGTAGAAATTGTTTCGAACATGGTAGTGCTTGAGAAGAATACCATTGATCTCTCCTCCTGAATAATATTCTTCATTTCCTCCAATAGAAAAGCATTCTTCCTTCTAAAAGTTAAAATTTTCTAGGGTCCCTTCCACAAATTTTCAAATTTTCCATGTTTTCCCTTTTCTTCATTTCTAGCATCCCAACAAAGGACCACATCTCCCAAATTGAAATTGTCTTGATTTGTCTTGCGATCATAGATCTCTTTTATTCTTTCTTGAAGTTTAGAGGATTTTTGAAAAACTTCCTCTCTATTCTGTTGTAGATGGATCATCTAGTTTATCCTTCTTTGTATATCATTGGTTTTGTTGTCCAATTCCTGCAGAATTTTCATGACCGGGACAGCAAGAGATGAAGGAAAAACTGTGTCAATCCCGTACACCAACTGAAAAGGAGACATACCTATTGATTTCTTAGTACTGACTCTGTTCTACCATAAAGAATTAATGACCTTTTTGTGCAAGTTCTTCTTGCTGACTTCTAAAACTTTTTTGATGATGTTGATCAAAGATTTGTTGGAAGATTTGGCCAGACCATTCCCTTGTGGATTATAAGCAGTGAAGTCTCCCAATACAATATGGTACTTAGCACAAAACTCCACCATCCTTTTTGACTTAAAGAAGCAGCATTATTAGTGATTATTTTCTATGGGCAGCGAAATGTAGACAAGATATTAGATTCAATAAATTTAATGATAATAGAATCAGTAGCTTGCCTAGTTGGGATTGCCTCAAGCCATTTTGTAAAGTATTATGTGGCTGTCAAGATCCATTTGTGTTGTGCTGATGATGAAGGCTGAATTTCTCTAATCAAGTCAAGACCCCATTGTTGGAAAGGATCTGTGATTGAAATGGCTCGCAAGGGTAATGGAAAAAGTTTTCTTTTTCCTTGGAAAATCTGACATTCATGATATCTCATCACCGTTTTATATACATTAGAAAAAAGAGTGGGCTAATAAAAACCAACCCTTAAGATATTATTTGTTGTGGTCTTCCAGAAGTGATGGCCACCATAGTCTCCTTTGTGAAAATATTTCATCACATCCTTTGCTTCATTTTCTACCAGACAATTTACCAACACACCATCGGGGTATTTCCAGTATAAAACACCATCAATAATACAATACTTTGAAGCTTTCAACTTTAAATATCTAGTTTTACCTTTGGGAAATTCCGGTGGATGATTTAAATTGCAAGAAATAAACAATTTTGGAATACCGTGGAGATGAAATTAACATATCATATACTTGTAAGTATGATTCTTCTTCTTGTTCTTATTCTTCTTCAGAAAGTGTTGCAATCAAATTGATGTCTAGTGCATGTATATTAGTTTTAGCCATAATCTTAGCTAAACCTTGTCCCTCGATGAGATTTGTGGGATTTATCTCCAAGTCATACTCCAGCATGTATGTAATCCATTTTCCCCTTCATCCTTCAGGATATGTTTGCACAAGAATTTTTTTTACCACTGTTGTGGGAACATAAGGAATGATGTGAGAATGCATAATATAAACTCGGAAATATTTGATAGCTTTCACCAACACCAAAGCCTTCTCCTCAATGATGTTGTATCTTAGTGCTGCATATCTTATTGTGCGACTGAAGAATGATATATGCTGCTCATTTTTCTTATATTTATTTTGCACTAGGACTAATACTAATGTATGCTCAGAGGAAAATGAAAAAATGAAAAAATTTGAAGTATAATCTAGACTAATTAGAATAGGAATAGTAAATAACGAAAATTTGACTACATGGAAAGATTTCTTAGCCTCTAAAGACCATTTTATCTCTCTTTCCTTCTTCATCATGTCTGTCATCTCTTTTAAATGTTCAGCGAGCCTGGGGATGAATCTTCTCAAAAAATTGATTTTCCCATTAAAATACTAAATTTCTTTCTTGTCCCTTGGGAAATCTAATTGCTGAATGGCTTGGACTCTTGCAAGATCAATGCGAATGCCATACTTGGAGATAATGTGACCCATCAACTTAACTTCTTGCATGGTGAATAGGTTTTTCTTTGGGTTGAGTGAAATAGCAAATTTTCTGTATTTCTAAAAAATAATTCTCAAATGATGTAAATGATCTTCATCAAACTTGGAAAAAAAATTGTGAGATCATCTAGATATATAACTAGAAATACATCCTTTTCATTAGCGAAATCTATGTCCACAGCCCGTTGAAAATTCACTCCTGCATTCTTTAATCCAAATGGCATCTTGGGGTACATGAATATACCCCATGGTATTGTGAAGGTTGTTTTTAGCTGATCATCTTTATGCACCAAAATTTCATTTTTCCCAGGATATCCATCTAGCAACAACATCTTGGAAGACCCATCTACCCTCTGAAGTATGTGATCCATCTTTGGTAGGGGATAATTATCTTTTAGGGACACTTTGTTTAAATTTTTGAAATCAATGCAGATGAATCTCCCTGGTCTTCTTTCTTACTAGCACCAGATTAGACATCCATTCAGAAAATTGAATAGGAACTATGATACGAAACATATAAAGCATATTTACCTCTTTTTCAATGGATGATAAAACCTTAGGATTAATCCTTGTTAGCTTATGGCGAAATGGATTTTGATCAGGCTTGATTGGAATGGTGTTTTGAATGATATTCTTGTCATAAAGCTTCATATCTGAATAGTCCCAAGAAAATACATCAGAAAATTCTGTCATTAAAGCTACGTACTTAATTTTCATTTCAGGAGAGAAGGACTTTGACAGTTTGACCATCTTAAGCTTGTAAACTACACCAATGTTTACATCTTCAACACCTTTCTCTATGGGGACCATGGTGGGCTTTTTTCCAACATTGTCACGATCAAAGAACTCTTCCAAAGGTAGAAGACCTCCTGGAATTTTGTTGTCCTTGAGTTGCAATATTTCAATCTCAGCTAATTGAATCTCTGGATCATTCATATTGGATGGATCATCAATGCGAGATTTCTAGAATTCCCCTTCCATTTGCATAAAAGTGTCGATTTGTTTGTCATTCCAAAACACTTGCCAAATATCATATTATTGGGAACAACTAGGTAGTGTTTAACATGGATAGAATACTTCTGATTGGAGTGAATGGGAATCTTCACCATACTAGTTGCAATAGCAAGAGATTTAGCTATAACATTCTGAGTTCTAGGAATAAGGGACAAAGTATATTCTGCAAACGTTTTGAGGATGTCGAGTACAACATTGCGATAAGCTCTCATTCTTGGATGCTTGAGCTAGTATTCCCATTTTAATTGTTTGATTACCAACTAGTAGTTGCCATAAACATAAATTTTCTTTGCTCCCTACTTCTTCAAAATCTTGAGGCCATCAATCAATGCCTCATACTCCACCTCATTGTTTGAGCAATCAAAAGATAACTTGTAATAACTCACTCTTACATTGATATTGGAAATAATACTGAGAGGGGGAGGGGGGGTGAATCAGTATTAGAAAATCAATAGCTTTTTCATTTCCATTTTTAGATTCATATACGCTACTTCAGTTAAGGTAACCCACGTGTATACACAACTATATCTAAAGAAACTAGCGTATATCCAATAAACTTATGATTCAGTTCGTTGATCTTCAATGAGTGCATCAGAACATTATTAACCATATGAACAGTAAATAGGTGCAGTAAAATAGAACAGATCATCACACTTAAGAAGCACACATGAACACCATGATATAAGGTGGAAACCCAATGTTGGTGAAAACCACCTACTGCAATTTGTCTCTATCTTCTTTTAATAAGAAACTTCTTTTTAAAATATTTCTATATTGGTGCAGTATTATCAGTACATAGGCTTCTACCTACAGAAGGGTACAACCTTCTCTCGTTCTCCAGCTTCTCCTGGAAGGGAGCTACAACACCCTAGCTTTTGTACTAGCGAATGCACTAGTACGTAGGTGCTGACCTACAAAAGTCTACAACCTTCTCTTTTCTTTCAGGCACCACGTTTCATAAATTTTTAGACCGGATCCATAAATACCAAAGAATCACAACTATAATACAATTATTAACTCTGAATCACCCATCAACTGAATCAATGAAACCCTATCATCAAAACACAGTAACCAGAACATAGACCAGAGCTCAGAACTCTGCAACAACCACTAGAACCAACAACAACCTGAAATATCAAATCTCATAATGTATACACTACTTCAATGTGTCAAACCAGTGTATACGCCCTTTCACAAGGGAGAACCCATGTACATATATGAAAATAATTACTTATACCTTCGTTGCAATTTCCAACTTCAGATATATCCAGACCATAAGAAAATAAAAGATAAAACATGAGTCAATATTCAGATCTATTCATGATCATACCATATAATGATAATACATTTTAGTCTTCAAGATCCCAATCCATCAACCTTTATCAACCGCATAGGAGCCTCCTCGGTTCAACTTGAGCAAAACATTACAAACCCATAACCAGCCTACTAGATCTCATCCTTGATCAGATATTCATCACTTGCACATTTTCACCTTCTTGCCCTAATGATCTTCTCCTTATATAGGTTTAGGCTTCTCCCAATACCATGGTCCAAAACCATGTAGAACCAATACCTTGGACCCAATACTTGGGCTCAACACTT